>JAOTON010001900.1:0-230542 GCA_034440635.1 Lepas anatifera | reverse complement strand
CAATATTTGAGAATTCCTTTGTTATTAGCAAAAAATTCTGACCCAAAATAGCCTATTCTAATCGTGAAGTCAGATTTATGAAAGTATGCAAAGGCCGCAGATTTTTCCAAAGTGTGAGGGTAACTGCGCCCGGGGAAGGGCACATTTAGTTTTAACTGCGCCCTTCCCTCATGTTATGTTGAAGTCACTGGCACGGCAGAAATAAGCATCAGTGTAAGAGCAAATGGGTAATCTGCCTACCAAGATTTTCATCTAGCGTGTCTAAAATACTTTAATGTTGTGTTCTTGCATTCATTATGACTTGTAATGATAAAATCTACACTAATACAGAAAGGCTTTTGTATTTTATTTGTTAACATATATTTTGATAATGCGCAAATGGCTAGGTCGTATCATTTTTTTGTAATTAAACTAGTTATTTCTGCTTTTTGTACCTACTACTAGGGATAATCTATAAAATGCTGATTTCCAAATAAGTGATACGGTTCTGACTTGAAAATTAAAACAATCAATTGGGGAATGGAATAGTTGTTTCCCTATTTTTCGGTTTCAGCAAACCGCAGATTTAACACGCGCGCATTGACGGGGTCTGAGCCACTTTCGCATTTACGGGGGGCGGGTACCCTCCCGCTCCTGTAAGATCCTGAGAACCACGGTAGGTAGCGAAAACGGTAAACGGCGCGTTGCTCAGTCCACGTCTCCATCGAAAATATAGGGGGCATTTCGTCAGGTCACATTTATTACTACGAGACGTCAAAACATGCCGTCAGGAAGATAATATGTAAATTCAGTTTTTTTGGCTATTAAGATTTCGGCAATGTTGGAAAGATAGAGCAAACGACTTGAACTGAAAGAATCCTCAACAAGCCGAATTGAACCATATATAATTTGACCTTGCTAGGTCAAATCAAGAATTTCACTTAAACCCAGAATGTTTGTGGGGTCAGGGACAAGTCAAGATAAAATGGTATCATTAGAACCGCAAAGCCCAGGCGAGACAAATGTGCAGCTAAAATAAATGGTCGCATTTCCATCGTTTATTTGAGTTATTCCGTGAAAACAATTTTTCCCATCTATCTCTGAATGGAGAGGTCATGGTCAACTGGACTCCGCCGTCATCGATATCAAAAATACCGGAATATTTTAGAGAACTCGGTAGGGCTATTACAGGTGATATGAGTTTCAATTGGATAATTTCACCCCTGTCTGACTTATGCTATCTTAAACGCTTTTCGATGGTTGGTCACTTAACGTGTAATTTTGAACTGACCAAGGGGGACCTTAACCTTAAGATTTTCAGGGAAGTTGTAAAATGGATGAGGGTGGGGTGTGCTGTATGTTACACGGTGGCGCTACGGACCGCTGTTTCGGATCATCTCCTTAGAAACAAACTTGAGGGGGTGGGTAACAGCCCTGGTCAATAAAAAAAGTACATATAATAAAATGTAATGAATTTACTTTGTTACTTACATTCTTACGCAATGAATGCATCAAACGTTGGGGAATGGTATGGATTAGAGTGTGGGAACTGGATTAAGGTGCCCAAACAAATTGTCTTGTATTTTCTTTCATATCAGGGGGAGAAATTAAATTGCGGGGGCGCAAATACAAACTTTTAAAATTACATCATAGAGACTAATGCCGAATAGACTCAATCAAACTTTATATGGTTTGATGTTCATAAGTGAGAGAGCGGTTCCATTGTGTAAGCCTGCGTGCTCACTGATGAACAGTTGGCTTTATCCGAGACAACTCTACTCAGTCGGAATTGAGTGGACACTTTGAAAATATGAGCTTACCCTCGCATTTTTCTTTCCTTTGAAACGGCGAATATATTTTCTACTTCAACTTGAAAACATAAAATAAATGTAAAAATACAGGAAGGCACTCCCATCCCGGATACGGCACCCGTCCCTCCTGTGCCGGGTACACCACCTGTCTCTCCTCTCAAGCCGGGTACGACACTCCGTCCCTCCTGGGTTCTGTGTGCGCGTCAAATGTCCCTCCTGTCCCGCGCACACCAACTACCCTTCCTGTCCCAAGTTCAGTTACCTGTCCCTCCTGTCCCGGGTAACTAACTGTCCCTCCTGTCCTAGCAAGTGCGTCACCTGTCCCACCTGGCCCGGGTAAAACCACCTGTCCCTCCTGTCCCGAGGCGTCACTCTGTCCGACCAGTCCCGGTAATCTACCTGTCCCTCCTGGCCCGAGGCGTCACCTGTCCCTCCTGTGTCCCACCTCGTCCCGGGTCTCTGTACCTGTCCCCTGTCCTGGGTACACCACCTGTCCCTCCTCCTGTTCCGGGTACGTCACCTATCCCTCCTGTCCCGGTAAACCACCCGTCCCTCCCTTGCGTTAGCCTCCTTCCCCACTGCCCGCAACAGAGGTTTCTAACTTAGTGTTGTCAGTAATAATTGTTGGGGCTTTGAACGACGCAACAATCCGCACTAGGTTATAAGGCGTCGCCAACTTGCTCACCCTGTTGGGAGGGATAGTTAGGGGTTGGGTCAACAACTTATTCAGAGGCCCCGCTGGAATTGAACCTGGACCTGTAGGCCCAGGAGGCGATCGCTCTACCAACTGAGCTACAGCAACCCTTGTGTGTTGTCAGGAATGTGATGTGAAGAATGCCCAGTTAACAGAACCAGTCGTCACCAGGGAGTCTGAGGGATTTTAAAGTTCTGGAAAGGTACTTTAACTGTAAGCTGGATTTAGTCCCTCTTGTAGTTATTCAAAGATGCTGGAGTTTAAGGACAAAATGTTATGATGAGAGCCACAAAAAAAGTTAGTCTTATTTTTCTTTTTAAAACTTTGCGTTGATCAAGATAATTTATTACAGGGATGGTGAATTATGTTCTGGCTATGCAGGTGCAACCCATACAGGTTAAATGAAAATCATCATATCAGTATCTTCCTACAATTCTATCATTCCTAATGATATACAAAAATTCGTTTCAACAAGTTTCCTGAGCAAAATGAAACAGTGAGCTTATATCACTGAACTGAGAGCATTTGTCCAGCTAAAAAGTCTACTGGGGGATGGTAATGTGTCTTTTAAGCCTGGAAAAGTCGATAACGTTTATACCTCTACGGTAAATATTTAATATGGACGCTCTGGGCAAAGTGTGCAATACATTTCCGTCGGCGATTACAGAGACTAATGCCAGGCCGACTTGAATCCAATCCCTGTTACAAGCCGTATTTCTTTAAGCTAGGGGGAGAGCGGCTCCATTGTGTGAGCCTGCGCGCTCGATCCAGTTCTGTCGCTTTATCCAGAGTGAACACCTACTCAGTCGGAATTGAGTGACACTCAGAAAGCTGATGAGCTTACCTCGCATTTTCTTTCCTTTAGAACCTCCTAACGATATTTTTTACTTCCACCTGGAAACATAAAAATCCATGTAAAAATATACGCAAAGTAAAAAAGTATTTGTCCAATCACCCGGCCGGTGTGGTAAGCGTCTGCTGGGCTCCCCTGGAGCCCGTGCCTGTCTAGGCGACTTTTAGAGCGCCTGCGCCGTCGGCGGTCACGGGTTCGGGGCCAGCGCCTCCGTGTAGTTTATCTTTGCCCACCACGGCCAGGGGCTTTGGCTGCTTTCCTGTTTTTTAAAATTACTGTATGGACCGTGTATCGCCTCTGTAGTGAATAATTATACGCGTATGGTATCAAAACTAGTAATGTTATGCTAAGGGATATAAGCATGCAATACAGTGTACCCAAAGAACTTAGAGTTTAAAGTTTTATTTGAGCTGAAGCTCACGGGTATGTGGAAAAGAGTGTGTTTTTATACAGTACACCAGTGCGGCGAGGCGGGACAAAATGTCACACGCCGGGACCAATTTTTACTTTGATGAAACTAGTGGGTGTGGCCATCTCTGAGGACCTTAATACCCCTGGCATGTATAACAGCTTACCTACTTTTGATGTAGGTTTAATCTTTAATTCATTGCACTTTGAATCAGTTCCTGCCTATGACCGCGTTTTTCTTTCCACGTGAAATGAGTGGATAAAACATTTGTTTGTAGATAGCGACGTAAGCGGACGACACAAAAAGATTTCAATAGTGCCGATGATTCACTCGGTCCAGGAGAGCGTTCTGACAAATATTGGGAAACCTGTCTCTTATTTCTTGGTAAGGGGGCAGTTCTTTAGGTGCATACACAGAAACAGATGGTAGCCCGAAAAAAAAAAACAGTTGATATCCAATTGAATGGACAAGATTCATTGCGATCTAAAGGCAGGGTAGCAGCGGTGTTTAGAGCATACGATCCTTTCTGCTATCCTTCGTCAAGGAAGTCAATATTATTCTGCAAATGTCCAGCTGCGCTTTTCCTATATTTATATCCTTATTCCGAATCTTATGCTTCACCTTTTTCCGAGACCTTCACCCGCTTTAACCTCTTGGATGGCCTTCCCAAACAAGTCTTATGGCAAGAGTATTCAAACCGTGAGCCCAGAAGATGTCTTAGAATATTTCTTCTGACTTCAGGTTGCCCTAAGCTGCGATGCAGCCCCTCGGTAAAAATCGGAAAACTCACCAACACTACATCGAATACCCACCATTGAGCCAATTACAAAGAGATGTTCTGTAACAAGGGAACGTGATAACGACAATTACGAGTAGGGTCAAGGTAGGTGTACGTGCCCCCTAATTGGGTAAAGCACTTGCTGCAGACTGAATGGTCCTTATTTGATCTCTGCCAGTGTGAATAAAAATAATAATATTTGAGAACTTCTTTTTGTTATTAGCAAAAAATTTGACCCTGAAAATAAATTTTATTCTAATCGTGAAGTCAGATTCAAGTGAAAGAATGCAAAGGCCGCATATTTTCCAAAGTGATGAGGGTAACTGCGCCTGGGGATGGCACATTTATGGATTTGAACTGCGCCCTTCCCCTCATATTATGTTAAGTCAATGGCATCGGCAGAAATAAGCAGATTAGCGTGTAAGAGCAAATGGGGTCTGGCTGGCTTCACCAAGATTTTCATCTGAAGCGGCTGCTGAAGTCGCTTCTTTAATAAGGTGTTTCTTGGATTCCATTTATGACTTGTAACGATAAAATCACACTCTACACAGCAAGGCTTTGTATTTTATTTTGTTAACATATATTTGGATAATGCACAATTGTCCAGGTCGCAATTACTTTCTTTTGCAATTAAACCAGTTATTTCGCTTTAAAAATCTACCACCTAGGGATAATTCTATAAATGGTTGATTTCCAAATATGCGATAATACGATGTTCTGACTTTTGAAATTAAAACAATCAATAATTTGAAACGGAATAGCCGTTTTCTTATTTTTCGGTTTCATAAAACCGTGCAGATTTAACACGCGTGCATTGACGGGGGTCTGAGCTACCTTTGCATTTGCTCTCGACGAGGGGCGGGTACCCGCCCTCCCCAAGATCTCGAGAACCACGGTAGGTAAGGCGAAAAACGGTAAACGGCGTTAGGTTCCTCATCCACGTCCTCCAATCTTCTTCTTCTTCTTCTTTCTTCTCTCTCTCTTCTTCTCTTCTTTCTTCTTCTTCTCTTCTTCTTTCTTCTTTCTTCTTCTCTTCTCTTCTTCTTCTTCTTCTTCTTCTTCTTTCTCTTTCTTCTTTCTTCTTCTTCTCTTCTTCTTCTTCTTCTTCTTTCTCTTTCTTCCCTCTTTCTTTTTTCTTCTTCTTCTTTTTTCTTCTTCTTCTTCTTCTTTCTTCTTCTTCTTCTCTTTCTCTTCTTCTTTCTTCTCTCTTTCTTCTTCTTCTTCTCTCTTCTCTCTTTCTTTCTCTTTCTTTCTTCTCTCTTTTTCTACGAAAATATAGGTACCATTTTTTTAGGTCACATTTAAGGTCACGAGACGTCAAAACATGCCGTCATAAAGATAACATGTAAATTCAGTTTTTTTCGGCCATTACATCTTGAACAAGTGAAGATAGAGCAAAACGACTTGAACTGGTAAGGAATCCCTCTCAACAAGCCGAATTGAACCATATATAATTTGACCTTAATAGGTCAAATTAAGCACTTCACCTAACTCCGAGGTCAGTCAGGACAAGCTATATAAAAATGGCATATCATTAGAACCGCAAAGCCCAGGCGAGACAAATGCAAAGCTAAAATAAAATGCTCTATCTCCCCCCCACGCTTACTGAGTTATTCCGTGAAAAACAATTTTTCCCATCTATTTCCAATGGAGAGGTCATGCCTCCTACCTGACCTTACGTCATCGATATATCAGGAAAAATATCGGAACATATTTAGAGAACTCGGTAGGGCCATTATGTGATAAGGAGTTTCAATTGGATAATTTCACCCTGCTCTGACTTATGCCATCTTAAACTTTTTTTGAGGTTAGGTCACTTAACGTGTACTGCAAACCTGACTCTTGGATGACCTTCAACCTTAAGATTTTCTTATAGAAGTTGTAAAATGGATGAGGGAAAAGGTATGCGAAGTACGGTGGCGCTAATGGACCGCTGTTTCCCTTACTATCATTCCGAGAACAACCCGAGGGGTGGAAGGTACCCGCCCCCGTCAATGCGTCGCGTTAAGGAAGTAATGAATTTACGTTGTTGGCTGACATTCTTACGCACGAATTCATCAAACGTTGGGGAAATGTATGGAATAAAGGTGGGAACTGGATTAAGGTGCCCAAACAAAATGCTATTTGTACTTTTCTCTGTTATCAGGGGAGAAATTAATTGCGGGGCCGCAACACAAACTTTGCACTACATCACAGAGACTAATGCCAGGCTGACTCAATCAAATCTCGTTACGTTTATGTCTTGAAGCAAGGGAGAGAGCGGCTCCATTGTGTAAGCCTGCGTGCTCAATACAGTTGGCTTTATCCGAGACACCCTACTCAGTCGGAATTGAGTGACACTTTGAAAATATGAGCTTACCTCGCATTTTCTTTCCTTTGAAACGGCGAATATATTTTCTACTTCCACCTGAAAACATAAAAATAAATGTAAAAATATCAGGAATGCCTCCTGTCCCGGATACGGCACCTGTCCCTCCTGTGCCGGGTACACCACCTGTCTCTCCTCTGCCGGGTACGACACCTGTCCCTCCTGTCTCAGGCGCGTCAAATGTCCCTCCTGTCCCGTGTACACCAACTACCCCTCCTGTCCAAGGTCTGTTGCCTGTCCCTCCTGTGCCGGGTAAACTACCTATCCCGGGTAAACTACCTGTCCCCTCCTGTCCCGAGGCGTCACCTGTCCCTCCTGTCCCACCTGTCCCGGGTCTCTTACCTGTCCCTCCTGTCCCGGGTACACCACCTGTCCCTCCTGTCCCGATTAAACCACCTGTCCCTCCTGTCCCGAGTAAACCACCCGTGCCCCCTGTCCCACCTGTCCCGGGTCTCTTACCTGTCCCCCCTGTCCCGGGTACACCACCTGTCCCTCCTGTTCCGGGTACGTCACCTGTCCCTCCTGTCCCGGGTAAACCACCCGTCCCTCCCCGCCGGCCCTCATTCCCCCACTGCCCGCAACAGAGGTTTCTAACTTAGTGTTGTCAGGAATGTGATGTGAAAATGCCCGTTAACAGAACCGTCGTCACCAGGGAGTCTGAGGGGATTTTAAAGCTGGAAAGGTACTACACCCAAACGGATTAGTCCTCTGTAGTTATTCAAAGATGCTGGAGTTTAAGGACAAAAATGTTGCCATTTCATATTTTTTTAAAACTTTTGCGTTGATCAATATACTATTATAGGATGGTGACTTATGCTCTGGCTATGCAAGTGCAACCCATACAGGTTAAATGAAAATCATCATATCAGTACTTCCTAAATTTGACCTAAAGACATACAAAAATTTCAACAAGTTTCCTAGCAAATGAAACAGTGAGCTTATATCACTGAACCGAGAGCATTTGTCTAGCTAAAAAGTCTACTGTATGTACTTTCTTTAAGCTTTCGGAAAAGTCGATGTTTACACCTCTTACGGTGAATATTTAATATGGACGTCAGGGCAAAGTGTACAATATATTTACGAGTACATTAGAGAGACTAATGCCAGGCTGACTTAATCCAATCTCGTTACGTTTATTTCTTGAAGCAAGGGAGAGAGCGGCTCCATTGTGTGAGCCTGCGTGCTCGATCCAGTTCGCTTTATCCGAGACACCCTACTCAGTCGGAATTGAGTGACACTCTGAAAGGATGAGCTTACCTCGCATTTTCTTTCCTTTGGAACCTCCACGATATTTTTTACTTCCACCTGGAAACATAAAAATCCATGTAAAAATATACGGAAAGTAAAAACTATAATGTTATTCTAAGGGGATATAAGCATGCAATACAGTGTACCAAACAACTTAGAGTTTAAAGTTTTATTTGTGCTGAAGCTCATCGGGTACGGAAAAAGAGTGTGTTTTTATACAGTACACTGTGCGGCGCGGCGGGACAAATGTCACATGCCGACCAATTTTTTACTTTGATGAAACTAGTAAAAGTGGCCATCTCTGATAACTTTAACACGCGCATTGACGGGGGTCTGAGCCACCTTCGCATTGACGGGGGAGCGGGTACCCGCCCCCTAAGATCTCGAGAACCACGGTAGGTAGCGAAAAACGGTGAACGGCGTTGGACTGCCCATCCACTTCTCCATCGAAAACATTTGAACTATTTTTTTGTCAGGTCACTTTTAAGGTCACGAGAGGTCAAAACATGCCCGTCATAGGGATAACATGTAAAATTCAGTTTTTCGGGCATTACATCTGAACAAGTAAAGATAGAGCAAAACGACTTGAACTATATGAATCCTCTTAGCAAGCCGAATCGAATGATATATAATTTGACCTTGCTAGGTCAAATCATCGATTTGACCTGACCTGAGGTCAGGTCAGGGTTAAATTATATAAAATTCATATCATTAGAACCGCAAAGCCCAGGCGAGTCTAATGCAGCCAAAATAAATGCTCTATCACCATCCATTACTGAGTTATTCCGTAAAACCATTTTTCCCATGTATTTCCAATGGAGAGGTCATGCCTCGTACCTGACCTTAGGTCATCGATATCAAAAATACCGGAACATATGTTAGAGAACTCGGTGGGGCCATTATGTGATATGAGTTTCAATCGGATAAGTTCACCCTGCTCCGACTTATGCTATCTTAAACTTTTTTTTGAGGTCGGGTCACTTGACCTGTACTGGTGACCTGACCTGAGATGACCTAACCTTAAAATTTTCACAGAAGTTGTAAAAATGATGAGGGAAAAGGTATAACCAAGTACGGCGGCGCTACGCGCCGCCGTTTTTCTACTGTCTCCGAAAAACCCGAGGGGGCGGGTACCCGCCCCCGTCAATGCGCGTGTTAATACCCTGGCATGCATAACAGCTACCTACTTTTGATGTATTTTTTATCTTTAATTTATTGCACTTTGAATCAGTTCCTGCCTATGACCGCGTTTTCTTCCACGTGAAATGAGGATAAAACATTTGTTTGTAATAGCGACGTAAGTGGACGACACAAAAGATTTCAACAGTGTCGATGATTCACTTGGACCAGGAGAGTGTTCTGACAAAAATTGGGAAACCTGTCTCTTATTTCCTTGGTAAGGGGGGCAGTTCTTTAGGTGCATACCCAGAAACAGATGGGAGCCCGAAAAATAACATTCCAATTTAATTTTTGGACAAGATTCAATGCGATTCAAAAGCTGGGTAGCATGGTGTTTATAGCATGACCTTTCTGCTATCCTGCGGTGTCAACATATTCTGCGTCCAGCTGCGTTTTTCCTATATTTTATACTTATTCCGAATCTTATGCTTCACCTTTTTGCGAGACTTTCACCCGCCTTGACCTCTTGGATGGCCTCCTAAACACGTCTTATGGCAAGAGTATTCAAACCGTGAGCCCAGAAGATGTCTTAAAAGTATTTCTCTGACTTCAAGTTTCCATTTGCTGCGATGCAGCTCCTCTAAAAATTGAAAACTTCGGGACAATTTAAGGTCACGTTGGGAAGCAGTATCCCGTTCAAGGACACGCATGGTTTCCAGCCAGACTGTGTGGCTCTCTGAGCCTTTAAACCTCGAGAGTGTCTCCCTCACCCACCACCGCCACCATCTGGAGACGCCCAGTTTTCTTGGCTGCTGAAGCCGCCTCTACACGCTCCAAGATTTGGCGCTCACTACCACTACATCGAATACCCACCATTGAGCTAAATACAAATAGATGTTCTGTACAACGGAAAGTGTATAAGACATTTACGAGTAGGGGCAAAGTAGGTGTATTGTGCCCCTAAGGTAAAGCACTTACTAGACGAATGTCTGCTATTTGTTGTCGCTAGTGTGGATAAAATTACAATATTTGAGGATTTTTTTGTTATTGGAAAAAATTTTTGACCTGAAAATAGCCTATTCTAATCGTGAAATCCGATTTAAGTGAAACTATGCAAAGGCCGCATTTTCCAAAGTGTGAGGGTAACTGCGCCCGGGGAGGGGCACATTTAGATTTAACTGCGCCTTTCCCTCATATTATGTTAAGTCAATGGCACGGCAGAAATAAGCATTAGTGTAAGAGCAAATGGGGCTCCGCTGCCTACCAAGATTTTCATCTGAAGTGTTTGGAAGTCACTTTAATAAGGTGTTCTTGCATTCATTATGACTTGTAATGATAAAATCACACTCATACAGAAAGGCTTTGTATTCTATTTTTTAACACATATTTTGATAAGGCGCAATTGGCCAGGTCGCAATTACTTCTTTGCATTTTAAATCAGTTATTTCTGGTTTAAAAATCTACCACCAGGGATAATCTATAAATGTTGTTTTCCAAATATGCGATACAATTCTGACTTTGAAATTACAACAATCAATTTCGGAATGGAATAGCCGTTTCCTTATTTTTTGGGTTCATAAACCCGTGGAGATTTAACACGCGCATTGACGGGGGTCTGAGCCACCTTCGCATTGACGGGGGGCGGGTACCTGCCCCCCCTAAGATCTCGAGAACCACGGTAGGTAGCGAAAAACGGTAAACGGCGTTGGGTTCCTCATCCACGTCTCCATCGAAAACATTCGTACCATTTTTTTTCAGGTCACATTTAAGGTCACGAGACGTCAAAACATGCCGTCATGAAGATAACATGTAAATTCAGTTTTTTCGGCCATTACATCTGAACAAGTGAAGATAGATCAAAACGACTTGAACAGTATGAATCCCCTCAGCAAGCCAAATTGAACCATATATAATTTGACCTTGCTAGGTCAAATCAAGGACTTGACCTGACCTGAGGTCAGGTCAGGGACAAGCTATATAAAATGCATATCATTAGAACCGCAAAGCCCGGGCGAGACAAATGCAGCTAAAATAAATGCTGTATCTCCATCGTTTACTGAGTTATTCCGTGAAAACAATTTTTCCCATCTATTTCCAATGGAGAGGTCATGCCTCGTACCTGACCTTACGTCATCGATATCAAAAATACCGGAACATATTTTAGAGAACTCGGTAGGGCCATTATGTGATATGAGTTTCAATTGGATAATTTCACCCTGCTCCGACTTATGCTATCTTAAACTTTTTTTTGAGGCCGGGTCACTTGACGTGTACTGGTGACCTGACCGTGGATGACCTAACCTTAAGATTTTTATAGAAGTTGTAAAATGGATGAGGGAAAAGGTATGCCAAGTACGGCGGCGCTACGGGCCGCTGTTTTTCTACTATCTCCGAACAACCCGAGGGGGTGGGTACCCGCCCCCGTCAATGCGCGCGTTAAGGAAGTACTGAATTTTCTTCGTTGGCTGACATTCTTACGCACGAATTCATCAAACGTTGGGGAAATGTATGGATTAGAGGTGGGAACTGGATTAAGGTGCCCAAAAAAATGTTACTTGTACTTTTGTCTGTTATCAGGGGGATCAATTAATTACGGGGGCGCAACACAAACTTTGCACTACATCACAGAGACTAGTGCCAGGCTGACACAATCAAATCTCGTTACGTTTATGTCTTGAAGCAAAGGAGAGAGCGGCTCCATTGTGTAAGCCTGCGTGCTCAATACAGTTGGCTTTATCCGAGACACCCTACCCAGTCGGAATTGAGTGACACTTTGAAAAAAATGAGCTTACTTCGCATTTTCTTCCCTTTGAAACGTCGAATATATTTTTTACTTCCACCTGAAAACATAAAAATAAATGTAAAAATATCAGGAATGCCTCCTGATCCGGATACGGCACCTGTCCCTCCTGTGCCGGGTACACCACCTGTCCCTCCTGTGCCGGGTACGACACCTGTCCCTCCTGTCTCAGGCGCGTCAAATGTCCCTCCTGTCCCGCGTACACCAACTACCCCTCCTGTCCCAGGTCTGTTACCTGTCCCTCCTGTGCCGGGTACACTACCTGTCCCTCCTGTCCCGAGTGCGTCACCTGTCCCTCCTGTCCCGAGTAAACCACCTGTCCCTCCTGTCCCGAGTAAACCACCCGTCCCCCCTGTCCCACCTGTCCCGGGTCTCTTACCTGTCCCTCCTGTCCCGGGTACACCACCTGTCCCTCTTGTTCCGGGTACATCACCTGTCCCTCCTGTCCCGGGTACACCACCCGTCCCCTCCCCGCCGGCCCTCATTCCCCCACTGCCCGCAACAGAGGTTTCTAACTTAGTGTTGTCAGGAATGTGATGTGAAAATGCCCGGTAACAGAACCGTCGTCACCAGGGAGTCTGAGGGAATTTAAAGCTGGAAATGTACTACACCCAAAGGGATTAGTCCTCTGTAGTTATTCAAAGATGCTGGAGTTTAAGGACAAAAATGTTTCCATTTCCTAGTTTTGTAAAAACGTTTGCGTTGATCAATATACTATTATAGGATGGTGAGTTATGCTCTGGCTATGCAAGTGCAGCCCATACAGGTTAAATGAAAATTATCATATCAGTACTTCCTAAATTTGACCTAAGGACATACAAAAATTTCAACAAGTTTCCTAACAAATGAAACAGTGAGCTGATATCACTGAACCGAGAGCATTTGTCTACCTAAAGAGTCTACTGTATGTACTTTCTTGCTTTCGGAAAAGTCGATGTTTATACCTCTACGGTGAATATTTAATATGGACGTCAACGCAAAGTGTACAATACATTTACGAGTACATTGCAGATACTAATGCCAGGCTGACTTAATCCAATCTCGTTACGTTTATTTCTTGAAGCAAAGGAGAGAGCGGCTCCATTGTGTAAGCCTGCGTGCTCAATACAGTTGGCTTTATCCGAGACACCCTACTCAGTCGGAATTGAGGGACACTTTGAAAATATGAGCTTACCTCGCATTTTCTTTCCTTTGGAACCTCGAAGATATTTTTTACTTCCACCTGAAAACATAAAAATGCATGTAAAAATATATGGAAAGTAAAAACTATAATGTTATTCTACGGGATATAAGCATGTAATACAGTGTACCAAAGAACTTAGAGTTTAAAGTTTTATTTGTGCTGAACTCATCGGGTACGGGAAAAGAGTGTGTTTTTATACAGTACACTGTGCGTCGCGGCGGGACAAATGTCACATGCCGACCAATTTTTTACTTTGATGAAACTAGTAAAAGTGGCCATCTCTGATAACTTCAATACCCCTGGCATGCATAACAGCTACCTACTTTTGATGTATTTTTCATATTTAATTTATTGCACTTTGAATCAGTTCCTGCCTATGACCGTGTTTTCTTCCCAGTGAAATGAATATAAAACATTTGTTTGTAATAGCGACATAATTGGACGACACAAAAGATTTCAACAGTGTCGATGATTCACTTGGACCAGAAGAGCGTTCTGACAAATATTGGGAAACCTGTCTCTTATTTCCGTGGTAAGGGGGCAGTTCTTTAGCTGCATACACAGAAACAGATGGGAACCCGAAAAAATAGCATTCCAATTTAATTTTTGGACAAGATTCAATGCGATTCAAAAGCTGGGTAGCATGGTGTTTATAGCATGACCTTTCTGCTATCCTGCGGTGTCAACATATTCTGCGTCCAGCTGCGTTTTTCCTATATTTTATACTTATTTCGGAATCTTATGCTTCACCTTTTTCCGAGACCTTCACCCGCCTTGACCTCTTGGATGGCCTCCTAAACACGTCTCATGGCAAGAGTATTCGAACCGTGAGCCCAGAAGTTGTCTTAAAAATATTTCTCCGACTTCAGGTTTCCATTTGCTGCGATGGAGCCCCTCTAAAAATTGAAAACTTCCGGGCAATTTAAGGTCACGTTGGGAAGCAGTATCCCGTTCAAGGACACGCATGGTTTCCAGCCAGACTGTGTGGCTCTCTGAGCCTTTTAAACCTCGAGAGTGTCTCCCTCACCCACCGCCGCCACCATCTGAGACGCCCAGTTTTCTTGGCTGCTGAAGCCGCCTCTACACGCTCCAAGATTTGGCGCTCACTACCACTACATCGAATAACCAGCATTGAGCTAAATACAAATAGATGTTCTGTACAAGGGAAAGTGTATAAGACATTTACGAGTAGGGTAAAGTAGGTGTATTGTGCCCCCTAAGGTAAAGCACTTACTAGACGAATGTCTGCTATTTGTTGTCGCTAGTCTGGATAAAATTACAATATTTGAGGATTTTTTTGTTATTGGAAAAAATTTTTGACCTGAAAATAGCCTATTCTAATCGTGAAGTCCGATTTAAGTGAACCTATGCAAAGGCCGCATTTTCCAAAGTGGAGGGTAACTGCGCCCGGGGAGGGCACATTTAGATTTAACTGCGCCCTTCCCTCATATTATGTTAAGTCAATGGCACGGCAGAAATAAGCATTAGAAACAAGCATTGGTCAGCGTGGTTTATAGCCTCAGCTTTCACGAACTCTACTTTGACATCTTGTCCACATCGCGTGCATTGTCGTCAGAGCTGAAAAGCCGTGGTGTCCGAGCCACCGGAACAGTGTCCGAGCCACCGGAACAGTATCCGAGCCACCGGAACAGTGTCCGAGCCACCGGAACAGTTCGAGACAGTCGCATGGAGAAATGTCCGGTGAACTCAGTGAAGGTGCTTCAACAAGAAAAGAGAGGCTCTTACGACTACAGGTTCGACAATTCAGAAGAGGTGTTGGCAGTTGAATGGAATGACAACAAAGTGGTGAGCGTCATGGCAAATTTTGACCGAATCGAGCCCTTGGCAACTGCCGAACGTTATGACAGGGCACTGAAGAAAGACGTCAACGTCCCATAGCCGCGTGTAATCCACGCCTTCCAGGTGTTTCGCACCTCATCACCAGAGATGAGTCCGCACATAGATGGCCTAACATCAAACACGTGTATCTGCTGCAAGCGCCGTCACTGGCAGGGTGAATTCACGAATATCTAATAAGTATTTGTAGTTTCGGGACAGTGGCATACAATTTAGCAATAATTATGGCCGTGCCGGTGCATTCCCATATACCGAAGCTGCGAGAGCCACTGAAGCGTTTGAATTATAATTATAATCACAACACTGCCCTCCGCCGCGGCGCGGTGCCGGCGCGCCGGCACACCATAGGCGAGTCGCCAGCCGGCCCGGAAAGGACCAGCGGTACCATTTGGGACATGCCTGTATCTCCAAAACGGGTCAACGCGGGCACAGGGCGTTTCTTACAACTTGATACTCGCATTGATGAAACGATGTGACAACAGTTTCACAAAAATTCACAAGCGAATAATATGCGTGGTGCTTAATGGGATAAGCTACCTCTCCAATTACATCATGATTGCTCTGCTGGGGGGAGGGGGATGAGAGCATAAGCGTCGCAAAAAGGGGGCAGCCAACCTTAAAACTGGCGCTGACAAAAAACTTTCCACGTTAGGACCAAAAACTGTTCGAATTTGGGCTCCTCGTGGCCTTCTGCAGCGGCTGGTTATAAGAATGCCGGTTTTCTCTCATTTTGACTGAGATCAGGAATTTTTCGCCAAAAAGGGGGCCCGGCCCCCTGGTCCCCCCAGTGGCGACGCCCCTGGATGGGAGCGAATATTTTTGCTCGACAGACCTAGTGTTAACACCTTATTTTCAGAAATTCATCCGATATTTGGAGGGCCAAAAGATAGTTTGCCCCCTCCAGCACTTTGGGGAGGGGGCATGGCTGGAATGCCCCCTGCCTCCGCCAATGGTTTGTGAAAGGATAGCTGAACAAAATGTGTTTAATGGGATAAACTGATGATGCCTTGCTAAACGTGTGTCGCAGTGAAAATCTGATGTGATAAAAACTATTTAAACAAGCACACCGGTGAAAATGATGAAAAATGAACCCTATTGGTGTATGATGGAGGTTGTGTTGCTCTAGAGTTAGGTGTTCTCGTACTTTGGCTCATCTCTCGCCACTGTTCATAATAAGCAGTGATCTGGCTCTGAGTAGCGACCTTTCCCAGTGTCGGTACTGGTCCCGGATTGGCCCAAACCCACTCCCTTTACTCCCTATGTCGCCTCATTGGTTTTATTCTTGCTCAGTCCCGTCATGTTTATTGTTTACTCTGTTTGAAGGTCAGTAAAAACCGTAGTGGGATTACCATCTTCGTATGATTTTTAGTACAACATAGCAAAGGTACCAGACAGGGGCGTAGCCAAGGGGGCGGCAGGGACAGCTGCCCCTCCCTGAGGCCCCGAAGGGCCCCCCTGAGAACACGAGCTTCCGCGCGGCTCGCCCACACTGTGCTCTGTGGCCAAATTTGGCATTTTATACCAGACAGGGCCCTCTTAAGCCCTCTTCAGCACTCTATTCTATAACAAGCAGGACTTTTTTACCCATCAGGGCACTTTTGGCGCTGTCGCAGTGGCCCTTTTCGGGGCGCCGCCCCTCCCTGAGCGAAATCCTGGCCACGCCCCTGGTACCAGAGTTGAAAAAATATTTCATTTCACAAATATTACAATGGGAAATGTATATTCCGTCGCTTTTGCTTAACTTTTTAAACCTATTTTGTCCAAAAAGGCTTACGTTTAGCCCTCGATTTAAGAAGCTGTTTCCCTTTTTAGTAGATACCAACAACACAACCAAGATTTCACTACAATAATGTTAAAAAACGTAAACCAGCCTGGGATTCCAGGGCATTGGGCAGGGGGTTGCGCTCCAGCTTTTTAGCATAGGCAAAAATGGCAACCTCACATCTGGCATTCGCCACGGCGATGACGTCAGCAATCGCCAAGAAATGCTTAGCAATGCATTGCCGCTGTGTATTGTAGAAAACGGGGCTCAGCAGATAGGTTGCGTGTTAGGGGCATTAATTCTGGCTTAATCAGTTCTGGCTTTTTGTGGACGTGAGTTAATGAATTCCGGGTCTGCCCTCGCCAGATGCATCTTGAAACCGTACGAACATCCCACGATCCGTAGACGATTTACATTGAATGAATGGGCGGCTCCACCTTAAGAGCAATTTAATTGTTGGGGCTTATCAACGCTCCAACTGCCAGGGTCCCTACGGCGTCGCCAACGCTTTCCCTGTTGGAAGGGTTTCTCGGGGAGCCAGCTTGCTCCTTGTTCAGGGAAGCCGCCAGACCTTGAACCCGGGTCGGCTGCGTGGCAGACAGCTACGCTGACCACTCCACTACCGCCCCCCCTTGAGAGCAATTGCTGACGTCACAAAGGTAAAACAGCGGTTGCCTTTTTTTGAGAGCGGGGCGCTCTAACTTTACATTTAAAGGCATTGGCTTTGGGGCAAACCTTCCTCAGTCAGGACTGAGTGCGAATTAAAAAGCATGGGCTTACCTCGCGTTTTGTTTCGACTGGAACTTCCACGGTGTTTTCCACCTCCGCCTGAAAACATATAAATGCCTGTTACCGCTTATGGCATCTGGAAACTTAATTGTGCCATTAGAAATGATATAACCATGTCATGGAGTGCACCAGAAAGCCTCGTGCTTAAGATTGCTTGTCTCCCTGTTATATTTTGTGTTTATGTTTTGCAGTGGGTAGTCAGGATTTCGCTCAGGGAGGGGTGGCGCCTCTTATCGGGGCGCCCCGTACTGTTATAGGGCCCGTATTGTACCTCCGCCTCCGTATTCCCGTATTACATCCGCCCCGTACTGTTATAGGGCCCGTATTGTACCTCCGCCTCCGTATTCCCGTATTACATCCGCCCCGTACTGTTATAGGGCCCGTATTGTACCTCCGCCTCCGTATTCCCGTATTACATCCGCCCCGTACTGTTATAGGGCCCGTATTGTACCTCCGCCTCCGTATTCCCGTATTACATCCGCCCCGTACTGTTATAGGGCCCGTATTGTACCTCCGCCTCCGTATTCCCGTATTACATCCGCCCCGTACTGTTATAGGGCCCGTATTGTACCTCCGCCTCCGTATTCCCGTATTACATCCGCCCCGTTATAGGGCCTGGAACTGTGAACAAAGGGTCAGCCAGCCAGACATCTTGTTTCAAATGAAAGATAGCAATACTATTTATTTATATGGTACAGGTGGCTATAAATCAAGGGCGGAGTAGCCATATCTTGCATTGATCACAGTCGTATGTTCCGTACATATACAAAAGTATGTGTGTGGGAAGGATTCTCCTTAAACATTGGTATTGTAGCCGTTTCAGATTCAAGTCATCCCTTGACATATGCAGCTTTTCGTAACCCTCAAACCGCTGGATTGCCCAGAGCATACTGAATTCATATTCCCATTCGCCATATTATTTTAAAAAAATATAATAATTAAATATATAATATTATATTATTATTTTAAAAAAATTATATTTTCGCCTTTCCAGGTTTCGATAAATTCCCAACAGTATTTCTTTACAGTGATTACTTATGGTGGACCGGAAAAAAGCGTGTCAGATATTTTATGAGCACAAGTTTGATACCAAAACTGCTGATTGTATCCGAATTTACCGCATTCGTTTTTAGGCAAACAAGAGTGGTCTAATGTGTAAATTTGTATAGCCAAAATATATCATTTTATACACTTCACTTCCCTGATTGGGAACGGAGTGCGCATTGAAAGTGTATATATATATATATATATATATATAATTTATATTAAATGGAAAGTTATATTTTATCTTACCTCGCATTTTGTTTCGACTGGAACCTCCACGGCCTTTTCCGCCTCCGCCTGAAAACATATAAATGCCCTTATGAAAATTGGAAACTTAATCATGCCGTTAGAAATGAACCATGTCATAGCATACACGGAAAAACCTCGGGGTTAGTACTTTACCTCTCCCTATGTTATATTTTATGTTTACGTTTCGGAAGCTGTACAGAAACAGACCGCGTTATTACCTTCCCCTGTGAGCGCTGCGGGCTAGGAGTGTGTTCAGGCGATTTGAAACGCATTGTGATTGTTGAAATAAGTTGATGACCACTCCACTGCCGCGCTTCTATTAGTCCTCGCCCCGGTGCGGGGTGGGTTGAACAACCCCCGCGGGATGTTTTCCGGCGGTACGAAAAAACGGCGGCGTGCCCGGCAAACCGTATCCTTGATCAATTCCGCAACTTTCCCCAAAACTTTGAGGTTGGGTCATCTCAGGTCAAGTCACCGGTGGAGGTCAAGTGACCTCACCTTTAAAATATGTTTAAGGTGGCATAAAAATGGGTAAATCTATCGGATTGAAACTTATACCACATAATGGACTTACCGAGTACTTCAACACTTATTATGGGAATTTTCATATCAATGACTTAAGGTCAAGTACGTACCATGACCTCTCCATTGGAAATTAATGAGAAAAGCAGTGGTTGTATTTGTGTAGATACAGCTGAGAATACCTTCATATCATCAAAATCGTAGTATCCTGGGGCCTGTTCCAGCGCCTCCTCAAACCTGCTCCAACCTCCTCAAAGATTCTCCAACTTCCTCTCGCCCGGTCCAGCGCCTCCTTAAACTTCCTCCAAGCTCGCCAAAGCTCATCTCAAATCTAATCCAACCTCCTCTCAAACGAAAGGTGGTTTTTCAGAGGAGGTTGGAGGAGCTCAATTGTGGCGCACGAATTTCAATTGAGAAACTAGAATAAGTAGTTTTACAGTGAAAAACGACGTTTGTGGACAGCTGAAGGTTTTGATTACGTTGTTTTTCTGTATTCCACTTTCACTAAAATACATTAAATGAGTATCAGAGGCCTTAATCAAATTTGATTAGTTTCTTAGCTGCGCCACGCCCGCCATATTGGGGCTGATTAGGCGCAATCAGCTGATATCTCATCCAATCTCATCCGAAATCGGTCCAGCGGGCACCGGTTTTTGCGCCTGCACTGTAAAAAAATTAGCACCTGTAGGTGCTAGATGGTGCTTTTGCAAGAGGCTTAGCAGGTAAGGGATGCTTATATTAGCACATGCTGCGTTTACCAGTACTTTGAAAAGGATGCATTCTCGGTTTGCGTGCTGCATTGGCACCCGCGTGCTACTGGACAAGAATTAATTTTCGATTTCCGTGTCGGATTGACACCCACGCGCTATTATACCGTTGTTGGCTAGCACCGAATGGAGACTGTGCCTTGTCGCTGATAGCATCCACACGGTGCTCCAAGAACTATTCTTTGGGTGCTTGTAAAATGGCGCGAGACCGAAGGACCCAGGCGGTGCTTGAGTCTACCATAGTTCTGACCCTGGCATCTGTTTACTTAACTGTATGCTATGAGGGTGCTATCGCAAGCTCACAAAAGCATAAAATCGAAACATTCGTTCGAGTTAGCTCCCAGTGTGTTTCATTTGCGATTGAGGAAGTTAGATAGCCGCCCAATATTTTCGGTACCATTTTTGTTCGTGAGCTCAGTATGAGCGGTGAAAACAATATTTGGTTAGTGTTCGAAGCCTGCGGCGGTGGGAACCAGCACCTCCTGCATCTATACTTCTCTGCAACTGACGCCCTGGAGGTGAGTCTAAATACACTTCAACCCGTTCCCTACCGGGGGCCATCGATGGCCCCTACGTTTTTTGTGATATAGCAGAAAAATGGCGACACGGAGCGCCCCCATACTTGGCACGTATTTTCCTTGATCAATTTCACAACTTCCCTGAAATATTTTACTGTGGGTCATATTAGGTCCATGTCATTAGGTCAGGTCAAGTGACTTATCTCAAAACATGTTTGGGATTGCATATGTCAGAACAGACTCATTCAACCGATCTGTAACTCATACAGCATAATGGCCCTACCAAGAGCTCTAAAATGTATTCCGATTTTTTCGATACAATGACCTAGGGTGATGTAGGCAGGTCATGGCCTCTCCTTAGAAACAGGTACATGGGCAAAACTAGGATATATTTCTGTAGGTACATTCACGATCACTGAAGTTATACACGTACTCTGTTTGGGCACATGTAGCTCGGAGAAAAACTGTTTATTTCTTTAATCATAGTAGATATGTTAACCACCTTGGCCTGTGGTCTCTGAGAAGTCATTTGGGGTCGTTTAATTAAAGGGAATGTGGCACCTTTATAACGTGAATTTAACTGAGATAGCCAAGTTATAAATCATGCCGGATAACCCAGTACTCCATATATAATTTGTCTTAAAACTCAAAATTTCCGCAGAGAAAAGCTAAAAACTACCTGAAATATACCCCTCATGCACGTCAAGCAGCAGGCCACAGTTGTCAGACTGTTGGTGTGACCACATATGCTGACGTCACGGTGAGTATCAGCCAATCCAAGCCCTTGAAGCCTATTGAATATTTTAGTGGTTGTCAGATCATGACATCATCCACAGACAGTTATTTGTTTCTTTTGCTAGAGGAGCATTTTAAAAATCAAAATATTGAGATTATTATACATTTTTCAGAGAAAGCATGGACATCTTCATGATTTTCGCCTAAAAGTTCCCCTAATTACACCGAATTCCAGGACTCGACCAAGGTGCCACATTCCGTTTAAAGGGAGACTATCCCTATTTTTTTCTTGTGGTTTCTTTATCTTTGAGAAATTCTTATTCCGAAACTAACACCTATCTATTCTTGCCAATTTTCTTTTTTGGGAACCCACACCACTATTTTTTATCGGTAGCAGTTCACGTTTTCCATCTCTATTTGATAGGTTCAATTTAGTGGCCTTGTTTTTTCGGGTTTAATTATTAACAAATCATGAGGTGTTGTATCCAGGTACGGTATCATACATTACATATGTTCAACTTTGTTTTAAAAGTTACAGCCTTGCAGGAAAAAATAACTTATTGGCAAAGATAGGCATTAAACTAATTTTTTCCAAAATTTTTAAGATCATATACAGTTATTAGTATATCGTTATCAGTATATCGTCCGGGTCTGGGGCTCTGATTGGTTGATTTTTTTCTTTAAAATCTGGTTTTGTAGCTTTAATACAATTCATGATGACACTTCGTATTTTGCAACAATACTTAGAAAGCATTGTTAGTAGGTACTAGGGGACAAAAATTTCGTATAGCTTAAAAGGGCATGCAACAATATTTTGCAAATATTGATATCATCATAGATCCTAAAATATGTGAGCTATGGCTCTAATTTCTAGGATTCGTGTTCCGACCCCACGTTAACTCTGTATGTAAAGTACCATAAAAATCACAGATGGTGCCGTGTAAAAATTTGCACTTGGTGTGTCGAGTTGGCAATGAATGACCCAAAGGTGAATAGGTGCCTTCATTCCAAACTAAAAATCATGCGGAAATTTTATCTCGGGGGCTTTGAGTGAAATGAAATATTTCAAGTGGTTTCTCGACACGCGCTACAAAACTTCTATTTTAGTTCAAAGCTCCATTATGAAGGTGGGACACATCCTTTAATTTATTGACCTGGCCTGGTTACCACACCTGACATCAGTGACAGATCAAGGACAAGCTGTCCGAAGTACGGAGGTGCTTCTCGCCGCCGTTTTGTCACCCTACCGAAAAAACCTCGGGGGGGGTTGTGTTCAAACACTCCCGCCCCTCACCACGCTGGCTAGGGTTAACCCTTTGAACCTGCAGGTAACTTGGTAACTAATGTTAGTTGGTATTTTTCAGAAAGCGTGTGGAAACAGTTTCTGAAACAAATGGAAAACACGGAGGAGGTGTTCCAACGTCAGGAGGCTGAGGTATATCCAATCGTCCTGGGTGAAAATCTACTCGTTGATGGCGTTCCACTCTTCAAGGGTCTCCATTCCAACGAAAAAAGTGGCCGCACTCGTTCTCACACACAGCCTGCTCAACGGGAAGTTCAAGCGTAACCTGGCATCTCTCCTATTTTTCATCCAGCGGCATGTGCTCGGAGTGGACGACGGCGCTAAGGCGCCGCAGAGGTGCTTGCGCTTTGTGCGGCAGCTGTAGCTCACCAATGGCGTGGCCTGGGTTTTGGCCATAGTGACCCTTCAGGCACTAACGGCCTTCGGTCGATGGCCTATCGCTTCAACGGGAACAGTCCAGCTGTTCAATTTAAACGGTTCAGCAGTGTGACGTGCTTAAGTCGGTTTCGAATAAAGACTTTCCATGGTTACTAGGTTTGTACGCTCCTGACTTATCTAAAGAGTTACAATACGGGATGGCACAATGTAATAAAAAACAAGGTATCTGAAAGCACTTCAGGACTTCACGGACACGAAAGGTGGATGGGAAAGCCGATACTTGACTACACTGAAACACCTCTCCACCTCTACAGAAATATTATTGACTTTCTCGAGGACAAACAGGACCACTTAACTACGGCTTAATACTACCACCCATTTTCCCAAATCGGGTATCGGGGGACATTTCATCTTTACAGGTTTGCATGGACTTGGAAACCATGCATCCCACGACGTCAAAACCAGCAAGGCTTGATAGATGTGGGCGCCATCTTTAACATATCTGCTGTTGTACCACATTGCAACTATGGGTGGACCGTACGGTGAGGTGAAAGTTTGTCATCAAAAAAGCTTTAGGGGGACATTTTATGTCGTTGAAATTAGGTTATGGTGGACTTAATTTTTTCTGATTGTAAACGTTTCCGGGGACATTTCTACGCTGGAAAAACCTATTTATGGTGGACTCTAATTTTCTTACCAAGTACGTTTCCAGGGACATTTAAACGTTCTTAATATTAAGTTATGGTGGACCAAGTTAATATTCTAATCATTGCCAGGGTGGCATGAATTTTTACTGTAATCGGATGGTAGGAGCACCACACTGTTATAAAGGCTTACTTACCTGAAGGTAAGGTAGATAAGGACAAATGTGGCTCTTATCAATGATGTGAGCATGTGAACCAAATGCCGCGTTTCATATGACTGGTCATTTTGTACCTGGCAGACATTTATCAAGTAATTTCGAATGCACAAATCACCGATCTCATGGTAAATTTACACGTGCATTGACGGGGAAGGGCAGGTATCCGCCTTTCCTCGGTTTTTTTCGGAGGTATAATAAAACGGCCGCGCGTAGCTCCAGCGTAATTTGTACACCTTCTCGCTGATCATTTTTACAACTTGAACTAGGTGTGCTATGGCACATCTAGTGCTGCGGTATAGTAAGGTGCAGTGAGTGCTGGTTCGGGTAGACACGTGCTTTTATTTTTTAACCCTCGCCCCACAGGGGGCCATCGATGTCGCCCCTAAGTGTTTTTTCCGGGATAGCAGGAAAATGACGAAGTGCAGCACCTCGGTCGAGAGCTTTACCTCTCACCCCATCATTTTCCCACCATCCCTGAAATTTTTTACCCCGGGTCACCCAAGGTCAGGTCACTAGGCGAGGTCAACCAAGGTCACCTCACTTCAACTTCTGAGCTCTATAAGAGCTACAGTTCGAACTCGATAGATTTGAAACTTCCTACACTTTGTGACCCCTTCAGGGTCTACAAGATGTATGTCCGGGATTTTTTGATTTTGTGACCTGAGGCCAGGTCACGAGGTGACCTCTCCCATTGAAAAAACGTGGGGAAAAGCTATCTTATGATCTAAAAAGTCACAAAAACGATTGAAAATATTCGGATTGCTCAGAAAAGCATTCTTGAACACCTTTTCACGGATCCCAGGGGCCATATTTGCCCTTTGACCTCTCTAAGGTCATCCAAGGTCACCAGGGTCAAAAACAGTATTTTGAAAATAACTTTTGACCTAATTAAGCTAGAGCGCTGAATCAAACACCATTGTGTATGTCACATCACTGGCTTTCATTTGATATACGGCAAGGTCACTTTTTAAGCTTTCGTGACCTTAGGTCATATTAGGTCACGAGGTGACCTCTGGTGGTCAAACCAGTGACGGGAGGCCATTACGTTTCACATAGCAGAAAAAGTTCTGGCATTTTTCTACCAAATATACTTTAGCAGATATCAATAGCTCTAATGGCATAAGAGTTATGCTCAGATTTCTTAAGCATTGCATATTTGAGTGAAAATAGCCTAATGTGACCTAACTTGACCTCTGGAGGTCAAACCATTGACCTGAGTGCTTAAAAATGCAAAAAATGAACTCTAGCTTTCCTTGACACAGAGATTGTTAGGAATGCCGAAGTTAAATTCAAAGTATATCGAAAGCCAACGAACAAGGAATGCTATGTATGTATGTACATTATTACTCAGGTCACAGTGATAGGCCTTCCGTATTTGTACTGATGAATACCTGCAAGAAGAGATAGAACATATTATGACCTCGTTCACGAAACGAAAATATCCAAGAGGATTTCTGATAAATATGAAGAAGAAAGCTCTAGATATAAGAAAACGATCCGCGAAATCCAACAAAAAGGAACAGATACGATGTGTTACGATACCTTACTCCAAACCAGCTGAAATTATTGCAAACAAACTTGAAGAAACGGGTTGCAAAGAAGCATTTTGTTCCGGTAAAAAACTTAGCAGCATCTTAGCGAAAAAAATAAAGATCCGATGACCCAGAACCAAAAAGTGTAGTGTATCAGTTGCCGTGCGGGTCGTGCACGAAATCGTACATAGGTGAAACAGGAAGGGGTCTAAAAACAAGATTAAAATAACATAGAAGAGACCTTCGAAACAAAACAGGAAGGGGTCTAAAAACAAGATTAAAATAACATAGAAGAGACCTTCGAAACAATCCAGAATTCAGTGTATTTGTCATACATTCCATGAAAACAAATCATCTACCAAACTGGGATAGAGCTAAAATTATAGCAGTTTGTAAAAACAAAGATAATAGGAGAGCTACTGAAGCAGCACATATAGCTAAAAATGATACTTTTAACCTTAGGCCAGGCTTCATGAAATGGGCAAAATCTGCGGCTGTATTAGGAGTTGGTTAAGCAAAGAGAGAGAAATAATAATAGTTTATATAATAATAACAAAAACAATAATGATGATAAAATAAAAATAGAACATTATTTAGAACAATGATAAGTCTAGAATGTCTCGAAGCTTCCTTGTATACATTATAGAATAATTCAAGAAGCGTTATTAGAATATCCTCAAAAACGGTGCCTTTATAGTTCTGTCGCACGAT
Source organism: Lepas anatifera (assembly GCA_034440635.1). NCBI lineage: Eukaryota > Metazoa > Arthropoda > Thecostraca > Lepadidae > Lepas > Lepas anatifera. The sequence continues at coordinate 204,271 of JAOTON010001900.1, read as the reverse complement.
AATTTTGCACAAAAATCTAAACGATGAAACTGCTGCATGTCTTGATGGCGGGTTCCTTATCCCTCCTACCATAGATGGTGAAGAATACATTTTTTGTCGAAACGCGTTCATCTGCCTGCTGTGTTGGTTTAAGTATTAATAGCTGTCAACCACTGTTATACACTGAAAAAAGTACGCCAGAAATTGGATTTTTCTACGGTGCCAAAATCCACTCTTCTTTCCGTGAATATGTTACACCCGATATTTTTAGATTGAGAAGCGTAAAATGCCATGAAACAAGAATAATACAACCCCAACCCGTGGGGTGTGAAAATATCAACTACCAAAAAGTACGCCACTTTTAGTATTATTTCTACGGTGCCAAAATCAACTCCTCTTTCCAGCATTATTCCGCAACCCATTTTACCCCGGTGTAATGCAAAAATGCATGTGTTTTGAGGGAATATTATTATACCACTGGAGTAAAAAGATTGTCAGCTAAACCGGAAGTGTGTAAACTGGAAGTGAGGGGGTAAAAATAGATTAAAATGTGAAATTCCTGGCGTAGAAAAATATTTGCAAGGTGCAAAATGAGCCCGCGTTCAATATTACGTTGCTGCGGAAAAGAAACACCGATTAAAAAAAAACGACCCAGTTTATTCTCATGGAGCGTTTGAGGTCAGTTTAGTCTGATTAGGCTGATTAATATACACTCTGATAAACATACACAACGCAACGGAGAGTTTAAATCATTTGTTTTCATACCCACTTCTAATAATCTACATAAATACCTCTAATTTGCACTATAATCTGGAACAGTATTTAAATCGACCTTCAATCACTAAAATTATTTAGTTCCTCTTTGCACAAACATCACTAGGTATATGGTTTTTGTCTTAGGCTTCTGCTTTTTACACTGCCCAAATTTTCCTCTTTTATATCCGCTTATCACTACATCATTTTCGCTCATCACCGCAAATCACCTCTGAGGCGCTGCACAGCATTCTTAACACGCGCACTGAAGGGGGTCTCGGAGGCCAGCCCCACCTTTTTCCGAGGTGGCCGGAGAACCGTTCATGGCCAAAAACGATAACTTTACCTAGGTAATGGCCTCTGTGACCTGTTACTAAATCTGATTTAAACATAGGTCACCCACCATTGGTTAGCTTATACCCTGAGGAGCACCCAGTGAAAAATCGGAATATGATTCTTTTTTAATTTTATATCTAAAGAGGAGTTCACAAGGTCACGAGGTCAAAACCTGACCTGAAGTCAAAGTTTTTTAGTTTTCTTATCTGAACCCTTGTATCTTCTATCCAGCAATATTCATAGAAATTAATTCAGATCAGCCACTTTTAAGATACAAAATTATTTCTGATTCAATGTTCGTGTTAGCCTTGGAAATTTCATGACCTCTATCTGGTGACCTCTTTCACCTTTGGTCCTGAAAATGGGCCCAACTTGTTATTTGGTATGGAGAGCCTTGGGTAAAAGTTTGGTGGAAATCCGAGAAGTGGGTCATGTTGGACTTTTTCGTGCCTACCTGGACGATTTTTCCTAGAATGACTCATCTATGTCCCGAGAGTGGCTAACAAAAGCATCACTATTGGGGGGGGGGGGTTGAAACCACTATACTGTTCGGAAACGGATACATTCGATATCTTTGCTGGAATATTATTGGATATGCTTAATTCAAGTGAAAATATGGGTTATCACTAGCTCACCACTGTGGATCCGGGCCTCTTGTAGAAAATCCTTGACGACGTCCTGGATGCCAGACAAAGATATGTATATAAACGATTCATTCAGGCCCATTGAGGCAAATTCAACAGCTCTTTGCTATTTGCTGCACTTAGCTAGAATGATTTAGTCTTCGTTTCTTCTCCACGGCTAGACTAACCTCCACGCGTCAAGATCAACACTTTATGGGATGCAGAACTGCAATGCGGTGATTCAAGCTCAGAACTGAAGCGAAAACAAAATGGCAGCATTCCACCCACGTGTCAACTGTAGTAAAAAATACCTTCTTATATCATAGAAACACACTCAAATGAAGATAAGAAGAATTAAAACATTCATTAAGCGTAGTTAAATCAGCAAATATCTCGTTTTAATCTATTGGCAGAATTGTTTCACCACAGGAGAGTAAGACTATTCTTGAGGCAGTTTGCGAGTTCCATAGAAATACTATACAGAGTACATGTACGGATAAATTTACCCCTTTGCATTTTCAGCACGAATGGAACTGCCCTGTGCTAAAATAGCACAGATATTAAATTACCACACGCTTGTAATTTACACTTTTAATTCTAAAATTAAGCTAGTTGTCAGAATGAATTTACTAAGAATTCTAAACAAATGCTCGAAAATGGGATACGTTTAGGACTAGACAGATTGAAATTCTACGCTCCAGGTGTTGTTTTTTTCAGTGTACACTCCTCAATCTTACAGTCAGAGTTCGAAAAATCTTCCAACTTGCCAACAATGTTGGTGACACTAGTCGATCACGTCGGTGAACAAAATATAGGCAAGCTTGTGCACACATCAGCGTCAAAAGTTAACGCGTAGTCTGCCGATATGCTATTTAAGATTCAAAAGGACTCAGTGCTTCTGGAAAATAATTGCCCGTTGGTGCCAAGTCCCAATATTCCTGGTTAAACAAGTTTGGTTTGAAATTCCTATGGTAAGGCTGGAAAAATTCTGCTTGCAGTTCCCACCCAGACTTTTGCGGGTCTTTTGAACTGATTGATATGTTTTTAACTCCTAGGCTGCATAGGTCCCCGTTGTGTGCCGCCCTGATAGGGTACGGGCCCCATCTGAAGTTGTGCGGGTCCCTATATTTTTCATACGCCCAACTACAAGATGGAGAGTGGCGGGAGGTGTGTGAGGGCGGTTCACGTTGGAGTGGGGAGCCCCAGGACTGCAAAAGAGCGGCCAATAGTTGGGACGAACCATCATGCAGAAGAGGGCGGCCAAAAGTAGACGAGTGCGGTCCATGTTGTAGTGGGGCGTCGATGAGTGCTCACCTCTTCTCCATTATCAGCCGCCCTTTTCCATCCCTAACTCTCCCCACTTCGACGTGAGCGACCCTCACTCACCTCCAGTCGCCCTCGGTTTTGGGGTTGGGTGCCCCTATTTCATGTTTGGCCACCATTTTCAGGCCTTGGACACCCCACTGTAATATACACCGCCCTCGTGTACTTTTAGCCGCCCCTTTTATGATTTTTCGTCCCTTCTCTACCACTGGCCACTCTTTTGCAGCCCTTGGACTCCCCACTTCATGGTGGATGCCGTTACCTGCCTCCGGTCGGTCTCTATTTTGTGGTTCGGAGCCTTCTATTTCAAGATTGACCACCCCTTTCAGCCCTTGGGCGGGCTACTGTTGTGTCTCTCCAGTGCATGACTGAGCCCTCCTTCTTCACCGTTCACCGCTATTTGACAGCCCTAGGCCGCCCCACTTCAACATGGACCGCGCTCACCTCTGTCTGTCCTCAACTTCGCAGTTGGGCGCCCGGTTTTGAAAATTTTCCGACCCTTTTCAGCCCTAAGGTGCTCCATTGTACAAAAGATCGCACTCGTCCACTCTAAGCCGCCCTCTTATGCATGATTTGGCGCACCTTTTCCAGCAGTTGTTGCTCTTTAGAACCATTTGTTACTTTTGGAACACCTCTACTTGTTAACCCGCGCCCCACTGGGGGTCCGGCGCCACCTGCGCCCCATCGATCGGGGGCAATCGATGGCCCCCACTCTAACTCCGAAAATATGGGCGTTAGCGCAAATCTGCAAAGTGCAATAGAAAGCTCGCGTGAATTCAGTAAGAAATTACTTCACATGTTTTAGTGCTCAGGTCAATGGTTTGACCTCCAGAGGTCAAGTTAGGTCACGATAGGCTATTTTCACTCAAATATGCAATGCTTTAGAAAACTGGGTGTAACTCTTATGCCATTAGAGCTATTGAGATCTGGTTAACTACATTGGATAGCAAAATGTCAGACCTTTCTCCTCTATGTGAAATGTAATGACCTCCCGCCAGTGGTTTGACCTCCAGAGGTCACCGTGTGACCTCATATGACCCTAGGTCACTTAAAGTCAGAAAGTGACCTTGCCGTATATCAAATGGATGCTAAGGATGAGACATACACGATGGTATTTGATTCAGTGCTCTAGTTTAATCAGGTCAAAAGTTATTGCTAAAATACTGTTTTTGACCCTGGTTGACCTTGGATGACCTCAGAGAGATTAAAGGGCAAATATGACCCCCGGGATCCGTGAAAGGGTGTCCAAGCTTTTCTGAGCATTCCAAGCATTTGCAATCGCTTTTGTGGCTTTTAGATCATAAGACAGCTTTTTCCCATGTTTTTTTCAATGGGAGAAGTCACCTCGTGACCTGATCTCAGGTCACGAAATAGAAAAAATCCCAGATATACACCTTGTAGACCCTGGCGTGGCCATGAAGTGTAGGAAGTTTCAAATCGATCGACTGAGAAACGTAGCTCCTGGTGACCTGACCGTGGGTGACCGGGGGTAAAAATATCAGGGATGGTGGGAAAATGATAGGGTAAAAGATTGAGACCTCAACCACGGTCCTGCGTCTCGTCGTTTTCCTGCTATCCTGAAAAAACCTTAGGGGGCATCGATGGCCCCGGTGGGGCGAGGGTTAATAAAAATTTTCAAGTCGTTTCAAGTTCGGTTCTTGGAGCCGGAATCTCCCTTAAATCATCAATGGACTTGTCACGGAGACCTCGACCCTAACATCATAACGAGCAACTCCCATAATGAATGATTAATTAGAAGCCAAATTTTGACGTTCCCCAAAGCACAGGGACAGCTGCCCTGCTAAGGTCATCTTATCACCAGTTAGCTGCCAGCCGACCTGCGTCGGGTAAACATAGAGCGCCGGAGCGTCTGAGGGAAACCGATCCCAAACCTGCACATTTACTGTCTCTGCATGTTCCTGAGCAGTGGGGTGGAGCACAACACTCTACCAACTGAGCTATCGGTGTGGCACTTCGACGTGAACCGTCCTCATCCCCCTCCGGTCGCCCTCTGGTTTGTGGTTGGCGCCATTATTTCATAATCAATCGATCTTTTTCAGCCCTCGAGCGGCCCACCACAAAATGCATCCTTCTCATCCTCTCTGGACGGTTCTCCATGATTGCCCGCCCCCTTTCCACCATTGTTAGGGGATGCGTGGCTCGGTGGATAGCGTACTTGTACTGTGAGCCATGGATCCTGGGTTCAAGTCCCGGTGGGACCTCTGGATAAGTTTTTATAGTCCCCCAAATGGCTCGCAACAGGATAAGAGTTGGTGACGCGTATATCCCTGGTGGTTTTTGCATCGTTAAAACCGAACACTTGTTATCATTCCACCATTTTCTGCTCCTTAAGGCATTCACCTCCGGATGTCCTCTACTTTGTGGTTGGGTGCCCCTATTTCACCCTTTTAGCCTTAAATCGCTCCACTGCAACATAGACCACCCTCAGCTTTCAGTGGTAAAAGTTCCTCGAGTTCATTTAGTGTATGGCTTGTATATCGATCGGTGTTATATTTTGCCCAGATCTTCAGATATCACTCAGGATCTCCCATGCCACATCCATGCCCGCCACATATATGGCTGTGTGCCCGCCCAATATGTGGCTTTGGTATCTATTGGAACGACAACATGCTACGATGCAGTATAGCGAGCTGGTAATATCACGTTTCCTATGGAGCAGAGTTTGAGCACGATTACAAATATCCCTTATTTTTTAAGAAATATTCCGAATCTATTGATAGCTCTGTATGATGTATTAAGCCTTGCATCATTTACTAGTCTGGCGGATGTTTTTTTCGCTTTGCAACTAAAGAAATGTTGGGTCCAGAATAAAATTGAAAATTCCTACGTTATCTGTGAGAAAAATATTGAAAGCTCGGCAGGAAATTTCCCAACACGATTTTGCTTGCGTCCCCTACAAATGGATCATAAAGTCCAACAAATTCTCCCTCACATATAATATTGTGGATATATCACTATTCAATCGGCGCAGATCGGCCGAATTGGGGAGAGAAAGTGGTCCTGAAAATAACCAGTGGCCGTCCTTGCGCGAGTTCGATTGCCAAAAGTAGTCCATAGAAGGACGCCCTGTATCATTAGGATTTGTTTTAACAGAAACAACGTCAGAAACTCTGCCCTTCCCTGGCTTTTTTGTCAGCGCTGTTTGAAATGACATCGGCAACAGGAAAATTAGTGTCACAAAAGCACCCTTTATAAAACTCCAAGGGCCACCCCTCAGCTGGTCAACTGGCCGCTCCCCGAGTCTTTGCCCCCCCCATAGGCGGATCCACAGGGGCAAAGGGGGAGGTGCTCCTCCCGATCAAGCCTTGGCACGCCTTAAAATACTCACGGCGCTCCTTTGAAGGATCGATAGCGCCCCTGAAATGTCGTTTTCCACCACCCCCCCCGAGAATGCTAAAATCGGCGCCCTGGGGTAGAATTTGGCGGACACCTGATAGAGTTTGCCGGTCGAAAATGGCACCCCATAGGACGGATCCTTGGTCCTCCACAGCAATGTGCCACCCCTCCCCCTGATCGGTGACCCTGGATCCGCCAATGCCTTCTAGCAAAATCCTGGATCCGCCCCTGCTTCAGATGCCATACAACGACTGAAACAACATTTTCCCACATTCAAGAACGCTGCGCTCGTGCGGCGCGCGCGCACCGTCAGCTGATTTTTCGATTGCATCGCCACGTGGTGGCACCGATCGGTACTAAATTCCGTCAAAAAATTTTTGATGGAAATTCCGACTGTTTCGGGGGACGTATTTTGATGTCCACCCTAACGCCATCTCTTGGTATATGAATAAGCATCCCCAGAAACGTGGATAGCTGCCTTTTGTTTAGGTGGACAAGAAATGTCCACCTAATCCCCGGGGTCCACCAATGTCCAAAAAAGTTTCCTGAAATGTCCACCCAAACCCGAATTTGGAAACCTGGGTGGTCGTAGAGCATTTATGTTACCTTCATTAGGTTAGCTTTATCCTTGCAATTCTATTTATATAAATTTTGACCTAATTTGACCTTGGCCTGGCCTCAGGTCACGTAAAGTCGTATATTTGACCTGGTTTGACCTCGCAAGGTCATTTTATATATCATTCGATTTAGCTTTCTGCAAGTATTATGATGGTCTAGATTACTTTGTTCTACCAAACTTTTCTCTATTTACTAGTTCAGATCTAATGATTGAAAACCTTCATCTACATGATATCCCTATGGTGGTATGAATTGACCTTTAGTGACCCTAAATGTGACCTCACAAAAGATGGTCCAAATGTTTTCTGTAGAGAATTGATTGGATGGGCTATCCAACGCCGCTTACCGTTTTTCGCTATCTAGCGTGGCTTCTGAGGTCGTAGGGGGGTGGTGGGTATGATTAATAATTGTTGGGGTTTAACGACGCATCAACCCCGGTCTGCGACCTGGGATAACCCCCCACCGGCGCAGGAGAGCCGCATGACAATGTGCTGAAATCAACCATATTTCATTCTCAATGTATCTCTTCATAAGCCTGTAGGTCAGTGCCATCATTTTTTTCTTTGAAATAAATAGTAAATATCCCGCAGTCAACCCCGGATTCGACCCGCGCACCCCTCATCACGAGACAGGACCTCTAACCACTAGACCACTGCGCCACACTGTACCAACTCCCACTAACCCTACACCTGTGACCCGTCAGGAGGTCACTGGCCGGTACCACGCAATCAAAACGATGCCGTGATCGTGGCGCCGGGTGTTGTGTTCGTACAGAAAAGGCATGGTATAAAGCTGCTTCTAGAAGACGAACCAAACATTAGATTCGCCTAGAATCACTTGTATCGGCGACCCAGGATCCTAAGCTAGCTTTATGCCAAATTGCATCCACTTCCATTCATTTTGAGGACTTGAAACCATGGTGAGAAGCAAACATGTTCCGAGAAATTTAGCTCCTTGAAATACCCTTTCGGACGAATTACTCGAAAGCCGTTGGAGATAAGTGGGTAGTGTAAATGAATTGAATGACTGCAATTAATTTTCCTAGTCAGCCATGTCAATTCTGAGCTTGTGAATGACATGTGCTCTGAACCGAAAAGCTGCAAATAAAAAGTTTTCTACTAAAATTATATTTATACATATAAGACAATGAATTTTATTATCACGATATCCATCTCCGAATATTATCAGGCGGAAGCAATGTTCTTTCATTATTTGAAATGAAAAGTCAAATCGGTGCATTAGATCGCGAGAAATTAAGATTTAAATGAAATGAGTAAAAATGTAGTCCTCCGGCAAAATGGCAGAAACTAGGTCAGAATTCGACGTTTTCCACTGGAAACTATGCCTAAGCACAAGAAAATTGACCTAGCTGCCTCCACGTGGCTGTCTTTAAACTAACTGAAGCGTCCCTTCTGACATTTCGAGCTTACAAGTCGGCTGTCAAATTTCAATATCTTTTTGCTTGTACTAGAAATACTGCGTTTTGGCGTAATAAATATCGTCGGACCAGTTCGAACTTTTTTCTTAGGTGGCCTTGTTGCTTATTCAAAAGGAGGCGAATTTCAAGTTCGTCGCTTAAGAAATAAAAATGATAAAAATGCAAAATTGAAAACATTTGTTCCAAAATTTCTCAAAAACTATTTTGAATTTAAATTTGGGGGCCTTAGTTTGGGCGTCTAGCGTAAAAGGGCAATCACCCTACACAATTGCAGAGCCCTGGTATCAACTGTCAGAACCGCCAAACGGCCAGAATAGAGCCTCTTGAGAAATCTCAATCCGCTTCGCTCCATGGATTTCGTCATGCGGCTCTGACTGCCAGGGTCATACGGCGTCGCCAACTCTCACCCTGTTGGAAGGGATTTTGGGTATCAGATCAACTTATTCAGAGGCTCCGCCGGGACTTGAACCCAGGACCAGTGGCTTAGAAGACAAGGGTGCTATCAACTAAGCCACCTCATCCGGGGGTACCCGGGCCCCCGTCAAAGCGAAGGAGGCTCAGACCCTCGTCAATGCACGTGTTTAAATATGCTCTATGTTGCAGTAATATGACGTATTTTCCCAAAACACCAAAATGATGGTGGCTGCTCCAGGTGCACTGGCGGAGGAGGCGGGGTTATTAGAAAAGGTGCAGTCAACTGGCTTGCTTATTTACTATACATATGCTCCGGTGTTTGTGTGAACTTTACTGCATCTGAAGAGCCCCTTGCCAATAAACTCACTGAGATTCATAATTGTTCAAGCAGATCTCTGTTACCGTGTTCAAGATGATCAGCTCTAATCCCTACGCTTAACACGCGCATTGACGGGTGGCGGGTACCCGCCCACTCGGGTTTTTCGGAGATAGCAAAAAAAAAAAAAACGGCAGCGCGTAGCGCCGCCGTACTTGGCATACCTTTTTTCTCATAATTTTTGCAACTTTTGTGAAAATTTTAAGGTTAGGTCATCTCAGGTCATGTCACCAGTAAAGGTCAAGTGACCTGACCTCATAAAAGATTAAGATAGCATAAGTTGGAACTGGGTGAACTCAACAAAGCTAGGGTTGCCCAGACCCCCGTCAATGCGCGGGTTAAAAAGTGGAGAAGGCGGAACAGCACGTTGATCCAAAAGTTGCAAGATGTTGAGAAAACTGTTATTTCATGTTTCCAGTATCACAGAAATGAAAAATTTGTGAGGTGCTGTGGTCTAACTAGGTTGGACGTTACCCTTTGGACTGGTCTCCAAAATTAGTGGTGCGCGGCATCGCTAAACTGTTGTGCTGTCAGCTGCTGGCAGTCAATTTCTCTCCTTTCATCGTGCGTTCGCAGCGGCCCGTGGCACCGCCTGCTAATGCTGTGGGCATCGCAACACCACCAGACTACACAAAAAATAACAGATCTCAGGATGACCTTTTAGGAAGGACTAGGCCAGATTTTTTCTAGAGTTGCCAGGTTTCTGGATAGCAAATATGCCAAACGCGGTTAAGTTTACGGCCAAATATGCCACATCACCACAAGAATATCCGAAAAATATACGCAAAATATGATCAATACTATTATGTTTTGCTGGTAGTACTCTACTCTTACTTGAAAAATTCGGCGAAATCGGTCGATTGATTTCCGAGATATCCTCCGATACCGTAAGCTCTACTGCGCATGCACAATGACCTTTGTGGTGACTAAAGCTGACCAGGCCAGGCCGTTTTTAACATGTTAACTGGGGGGCCATTTGCCCCCCAGTCGGCCGAAATGCCCCCTAGTGCCGCCCGAAAATTGGCCCCCCAGTGAAATAGACAGATGACTTAAAATTGACCAAATGCAGGCTCGCCTAACGAAAGTAAGACAGAATACCGCCCGATAATTATAACTTTGTTCCATTTCTGGTCCCAAATTGGCAATCCACAAAAATTGTGTTAAAAATTTCCACCCGTGGCTGTCTACTCCATCGTGCAAAGACGAAACAAAGCGCGTAGTTACGGGAAATCCCGGCAAACCAGCCTCAGCATCAACTAATCACAACGCTGGAGAAGAACGCTGGCCTGCAACCAATCAAACATCCCGTTCTATCCGACCGGAAGCCCACATCCCAGCCAGTACCGTGACATTGTATGATGCTCTCATTTCACACGCAGTCAGTTGGCAGCGCTAAGAGCTCGTTCGTGGATTAGACGGGACACAGTGTAGTCGAAGTGCGTAAGACTGGTTGCTGGTGTGGCGGTATGAAATACTTAGCCTTTTTATTTATTTATTTATTTCACATTCAAGAGCAATTCCATCAAACGATGGCTATTCTTCACCCCGGGTCGAGTTAAATGAAAACAAAACGATGGAAACAAACCAGACACAACTAGACGCTCACCCTTGCATGCACACACTTGTCCAGACTGTTGGTTAAGCATCATTCAGCTGCTGCTCCCGTAGATACACTTTTAATCGTGTTTTAAACACAGTGATGTTTGTGGCATCGCGGACATTGGTAGGAAGGTCATTGTAAGATCTCACAGCGTTGTACAGGAACCTCCGCCTGCCCGACTCCGTCCGAATGATCGGCGTCTGCAGCCGCTGGCTCTGCCGTGTATTTCTGCCGTGAACTGACTGTCTAGACGCAAGACTGATGGCCATTATCGCGGGATGTCCAGTTAACAATATTTTTTCAAAGTGGTCAGGCAGTGGTATTCAATGAGGTATTCTGCACGAAGCCAGCCAAGTCTGCGTATTACATCGCTGATATGGTCAAATTTACGCCGTCCTGAGATCACTCGTGCGCCAAAATTTATCAGTTTCTGTAACCGCCGGATCTGAGTAATCGTACAAGCACCATATACACTTAAGCAATAGCGTACCACAGACAGTACTAGGCCCTCCACCAATGTTATGATGGTCCTTTCAGGAATGCAGTGACGTATATGCCCGAGTCCGCGTAGTGTTCCGGTGCAGCGCCTAATAACATCATCTACATGACTAGTAAAGGACATAAATCGATCGAAAACAACACCGAGGTTCTTGGCAGTCTTAGACACCTCTATGACTGAGTTCATAAAGTTGATTGTTGGGTGACGAATGTTACGAATATTTTGCTGAGAGCCTAAAATTATGAACTGTGTTTTAGAGCTATTAATTTTCATGTCGTTTTGGCTAAACCAGTTCGATAATAGTGCCAGATCGTTTTCTAGAGAGCAAACAATATTTCCTAGATTACTGGGTGGTCCTGAAACGAAAACTTGGGTATCATCTGCGTATTGAACTATTTTGGCGTGATTTACGTATAGAGAGATGTCGTTGACGTATATGGAAAATAACAGGGGCCCGAGGGCAGAACCTTGGAATGTTCCCATAGGATTGAGGAGTGGCCGAGAGAGGACGCAGTCGACATGCTGATGAGCCGATGGTGGTGTCCCTGCAGGATTTTGGATGAGAACTTGTTGGTAGTGATTTTTCAAATAATTTTCGAACCATGGTGTGACAACCCCGTACATTTGCAGTTTCTGGATCAATTTGTCATGGGGTACTAGATCAAACCCTTTAGAACAGTCTAGAAGGCATAGCAAAGTAAGGTGGCGGCGGTCAATTGCTGAGAAAACACTGTCAGTGACTGTTAAGAGCGCAGTTTCGGTTGAATGATGAGGTCTAAAACCATGCTGGGATGGCGAGAACAGGTGATGACTTGTAAAATAGTGAGAGAGCTGCTCATAAACGACACGTTCTGTGATTTTGGCTATTGTTGTGAGAATAGAGATCGGTCGAAAATTTGAGGGCTCGGTTGAGTTGGATGACTTTTGAACTGGATGGACGATTTATTTATTATTTATTATTTATTTATTTATTTATTATTGTGGTGGTAGCATACATAAGCGTCGCCACCGGAAAAAAGTGAGGGGGCCAGCCAAACTTCAACCTGATGCTGACAGCAAAATTTCCACGTTAGTACCAAAAATCTTTTTGAATTTGGACTCCTCGTTGCCTTCCGCAGCGGCTGGTTAAACAAATTTTCGGTTTACTCCCATTTTGACTGAGATCAGGAAATTGTTGGTCAAAAAGTGGGGGGGAAGTGATTGATGATCCCAAAAAATGTTCTGGTTATGTGGATAAAATCATTCGATGGCCACGCGGGGTTGGAAGGGCGCCCATGGCTTCCTATTAGATGGACAGTGTGCTAAAAATATGTCATGTCAATATCAAACCGTCAACAATTAGTTCTAAACAGTGATGCAAGACGCTTTTTCTGTGGTTTTATGACCGCCGCTAGGGGTCGTTTTAGCCTCGAATCTGGTTTTTGTGGTGTTTGTTAAGCTATTTTAGTGGAAATATAAATTTGCCGCTCTTTGGCCCTTTTTCTAACTCGGTTTGACCTTTTTCGCTGAAAATACCTGGGAGCCTTGGGGCAGCCTCTATAATCTTTAGACTTGGAACAACTAAACAATTGAGAAACATTTTTTAACACTAACGCGTCTAAGTTTTATTAAACCTCCTCAAAATGGAGTCTTGACCCCTTGAAGACACAATAATGGCCAGCACAAAAAAATGCCCCCCACTGACTTTTCCTTAAAAAATGCCCTGGACCAGGCTATCATGATTTATTCCAACATTTGTGTTTCCCTCTGCTCCTGTCGTCATCTGAAATATCCTTACATGAGATCTTAGTTTTAAAATTTCTTCTGCGCCTGCGCAGAGAAGTGCAGCTATAATATGATATAATTTATTGCTTACAGGCGGTATCATTCTCTAACTTACAAATGATGATGATGATACGGACTTTTTATAAGGCGCCTCTAAAGAAGTGCGTGGGAGAATTTATAATTTCTATGTGAGTGTAAGTTACGTTAATATCTCAAAGCATTTGGGAGATTGTTTCAAGTAATGAGTCGCTGGATATTTAATCACTTCTCAGTAAAGGCCCCCTTTTGAGCCTTAGGGTGCCCCCATTGCTACACGAACCCATAAACCACATTCATCCACTCTTTTGCATGATTGCATGAACCTTCTCCACCATTCGCCGCTGTTCTTCAAACTAAGAGCACCCCCCACTTTAACATGGACCGCCCTCATTCACCTCCGGCCACCCTCTGCTGTATGGCTCGGTGCCCCTTCTTCATGATTGACCGTCCTTTTTCAGGTTTACAGCAGCCCACTGCAAAATGGATTGTTCTCATCCACTTTTGACTGTCCTCTAGTGCATAGCTGCATCCCCTTTTCCACGATTGTCTGCTCGTTTGTAGCCTTGGGGCGCCTCACTTTAACATGTCCTGCCCTTATTCACATTCGGGTGTCCTCTACTTTCTGGTACGGTGACCCTTTTTCAGGATTGATCGCTCCTTTTCAACCTTAGGGCGCCCCACTGCAACATGGACTGCTCTCAGCTTTGAGTGGCAAAAGTTGCCCGGAGTTAGTTTAGTGTATGCTTAGGGGATCGATGTATGTAATATTTTGCTCCGTTACCACTCAAAATCGCCCAGGGCACTCATGCCCACCCTATACGTGTTTGCGTGCCCGCCCGATGCGTGGCTGTGTTGTCTATTGCAAAGGGGGCGTTCCAGGACAAATCGACCAGGCACCACCTGGCAGTGGCGGATCTAACCGGATGGTTTGGGAGGGGCAAACCAAAGTCGAAAAGCAAAAAAAAAAACGTCGCGCAGTGCAGAAGTGCTTTACAGTATGCCTTTTCGGTAGGATTTTGGGAACTTGAGATGAAAAGCAAAAAAAAAAAACAAAAAAAAACAAACGCCATGGAGTGAAAAATATCAGCTCAAGATACTTTTTTTCCTATCCAAGCCCCAATATTTCCACTGAACTTCATTAATTCTGTTTGAAGTTGAGAGTTGAAGCGCCAAAATCTTGCTTACAAGCTAAAAAGGAGTCGGGGAAAAAGGAGGTCGATCGCTTTGGGGGGCAAAAACATAGTTTTGCCCCGAGCTTTTCCGTTTGGGGGGCAATTGCCTTTTGCTGCCCCCCCTGGATCCGCCACTGCCACCTGGATGCTCCATCTCAGATTTCGTTCCAACTTGGTACACAGGGTAATCAGAGGCCTAGAATTCAAATTTAAGAATATTTCGTTTCTCAAAATACGGTTTCTGGAGTTAGAGCTTACAGAAAATTGTGATAATCTGTGTTTTTGGAAAAAAAATATGGTGGCATGCAATCAGTATTTTCTATTTAGTCTTGCAATATTGAGCTTAATTTAGAATATGATAGTATGCAAAATTCTATTATCCAGCTTTGAGCGTTTAGTTTTCCAAAACAAATTATGTTTAAGTTTTTAAAAAACTGCATTCAATTTCTCAAACGATTTTTTTCCATGTGTGGCCAGTGATTCACCCTAAAATAAAGTACAGGAAAAATGTTTCCCCATGTCAGTGCTTTCCGATAAAATTTATCATATTTTGCGTTCGTGATAATAATGCTAATACCCTCTCCTCAGTGCCCCTGTGGTTCTCGGATTGAATCTGTGAAGCGCTTTGTCCTCGAGTGCCCTCTGCATAACGATGCACGTGTCGAACTTTTTCAGACCCTCACATTTTTAGGCTTCAACCTCCAAACCTTTTCTCCTCCAGCCCAACTGGAACTTCTTACATCAGGAACTGGCACCGATGTGGGCAGTGGACGAGAGGTGACCGGAGCATTACAAAAATTCCTGATAAAAAAGAAGATTCTTTCCAGATCTTCGGAGCGGTAGCGGGGCGCCGGCTGGCTCGGTGGCGGGCGCCGGCCAGGTGGTAGGCGCGTGCGGTGGGCTCCCGCTTACAGAACGCAGTCGGTGATGCGCCTTGGTTCGGACATGAACTGTTTGAAAGTGCCACGAATGTTAGTTTGATTTATTTTTTTCTTGGAGTGTATGTGTGTTTACTTGTCGTGTAATGCCCAAATGCTCTTGAGAGCGGCGCCATGAGTTAGGCCCTCTGGGGCTTAGGCACCAATCTGGGCACAAATTTCACGGAAACATTGTTTGCTCAATAATTTTATCTGTATCTGTATCTACCCAGCTCATGGCTCCACCCAGCTCCAGCGCACTGCACTCCGTCGCCCACTTGGAGCCTCCCTTCCCACTCCTCTCCTGGATACAGGCATTGACGCCCCCAAGATGTAATTCCGCGCCCTTCTCTTAGATCACAGCTTATCCGGAAAGGTATCAGATCCGAGTATTGTCGCAGATGCTGGAGATGGCCGACCTGCTATGTCGGTTGCCAGGTTGTCTAGCTCGTCGAGCACTCCGCTGGCCTCCCCCGTCTGTCTGGCCCGGGCGTTCTCTTTTCTCGGACCTAATGAAAGAAAGCTGGTACTGTGCCGAATCATAGCTGTACCAGAGAGAGCAAACCAGACTGTGAAGATCAACATGCGTTTTGAAGGGATTCTGAGCCGCCTTCGCCTTGACGGGGAGAAGGCGGGAGTTCCCCCTAAGATCACGAAAACCACGCCAGTTAGCGAAAAAGGGTAAACAGAGTTAGTTAGCCTGACCTAAGCTCCAAACAAACAGTTTGGTGTATTAAAAGCTGGATTTCCATTCCCGACGAAGGGAGCTTGAAGGAGGTGGGCAACTGTTCCCAGATTTAAACAAGGACTACTTCTGCACAAAATTCCTCTATTGCGACATGTTACGTTGAAAAGTCCAGGGGTGTATTCAAGGGGTATAGGGCACTGAGGGAGCCACCCCCTCCCCTGAGTGCCCCCTTCAGGACACAGGCCCGCCCGCACTATGTTTTGTGACCGGTTTACGGACCTAAGTTCTTACGGCTAAAGTGCGCATCGATAAAGTTCGTACGTAGAAGTACGTAAGCAAATGTACGTAGGGGATAAAGTTCGTATGCCAAAAGTACGTACTGAAAAATACGTAGGCAGTTGTACGTAGGGTATAAAGTACGCTTCCTGGGGGGCCGGGCGCCCCGCTCTTTGGAGAGTGGGGCGCCACACTTTCGGCTGGAAATCTTATGTGGAGTAGTTTCACTATGAATCCTGATATATATTTTCAAGTTTTCTCTTTTGTTGAAAATAAAAGGTCAAATTCATCTAAAAGAATGAACATCACCGTTCTCATGCCATCGCAATTTTTAGTACATTTTCCTCGTGGCTTTATATCGGTCAATTTCGTTGCCGATGTGGTCGCCTACCCATCTCTAACTTAGCTGTGAAATAACGCGATTGAGTAAGGTAATAATAATAATTGTTGGGGTTTAACGACGCACCAACTGCCAGGGTCATACGGCGTCGCCAACTCTCATCCTGTTGGAAGGGATTTTGGGGATCAGATCGACTTATTCAGAGGCTCCGCCGGGACTTGAACCCGGGACCGGTGGCTTAGAAGACAAGGGTGCTATCCACTAAGCCACCTCATCCCCGATTGAGTAAGGATACATTTTTTGTCACTAATTTGTATCGTCTGTCACTAAAGTTATAATGGTACCTAAAATAAGCCAGGGTAACAATGCCATGTTATGGATCGTTCTTTTTACGTGGCGGTAAGATAGTGGAAATACTTGTTTTGTGCTGGTAAGTGCAAATCTTGATCTCTGTCAATTCTCCGTGATTGGCTGCCTAAGTTCTGTTCCTTGAACCTCATTTGGCTACCCACGAGCGTGGGCGAGTTGGCGATGTTCTTGACCTCTGTGTTTATTCTGGCCTTTAAGTTTCCTTAACTTTCCCGGCATAGGCGACCTCTTCAAGCTGTTGGCAAAGCCTCATTGCCCTATTTGCGTCTTTCACGATGGCTGGTTTCATGCACTCGCTTACCGTCAGTCAAACTTTCATCACCATTCGTCCCAAGATACCTTTCATTCGTCCAATGATGTTCCCGACTTCCTATGCAAATGTTGCTCCTGTGCTTTGCGTGTTTAAATCCCGTATTATCGGAGCCTGTCTGAGAACGCCCCTGTTTGCGGTAGATCCTCCGCCGTGCCAATTACTTCTATTAACGACAAATACTTGCTTGCTCTTGCAGTAGTCGCCATTTGTGGTCAAGACTCATGTGTGCAAAAACAACGTTTCCTTTCATTTAAAGGGCCAAATAAAACGTTTCCAAATTTTTCCCAACGTTTCCCAAATTTAAAGGCCTTCAGTTAAAAATATGTAAGATGAATCATATTAACGTCACCTAATGATATGGGAACAGCGCTGTGCAAGGAAAAACTGCCCCTCTGATACCAAGAAAAGCTGAAGTGTTCCCCATGATTTTAAATGGAAGATCAGCATTGTCAGAAAATCATAAGTGTCTTTAACTCTGAAAGCCTATCCAAATATACCTTTCGTATGTAGTGTAGACATGAAATATGTAGTGCAGACATGAAGTATCGCGTTTGAAAAGGCAGACGGAGCCAAGCAATACAGGAATACAACAATTGATAGGATAAAGAAGAAACTAACCAGAATTACCCCGAATCAGTGGCGGATCCAGAACCTAATTTCGGGAGAGGACTAGGAGGCTCGAGCCTCATCTGCTATTACCTCGGAACAGCCTTCGGCTTTGCATTAACTATAGGCCTTCAGACATTTCGGGGGCTTCAGCCCTTTAGCCCGCCCCCTTGTATCCACCACTGCCCTGAATGATATTTTTCATCTTCCACTTGATAATTCTAATTTTCAGCCCCGGTAGGTGTTGGAGCATCGAAAATAACTCACGTCTCTGAGCTATGCTTGTGTAACATCACCTAAAGACGCATTTGCACGCCCACTGTCAGCACTCTTGCATGCCTATTTTGAATTAAAAAAGCAAGACCTTAACCCCAATTGTATCTACATAAAATGGGCATAGCCATGTTTAGAAAGGTTTGACATAAGAAAAAACAGGGTACAGTTTTGATCTGTGACAATTTTTCAAATTCACTACTTCTCTGCCATGCCTATTGGGCATGGCAGGGAAGAGAGATACACTGTCTCTGTGGGTGATCAGGTAGAGCCGAGCACAGCAACAAAGGAGGAACAGGACGCTGTTGGGCAGATAGATGAGGTCGTGCGGGAAAGAAGAAAAAGAAGGTGGGACGCTGCTTAAACGTAAAAAAAACGGTTAGGCCTGATGATACTAGAGAGCAGGGTAGTGGTGGGCGATAAGATAGAGTCTGGCGCGGTGGAGCAGATGGGAAAAGAGGACACTGGCGAGCAGTCCGACAGGGCCGGGTAAAGCACAGGCAAACGGATGGCAGAGCTCGGGCTGAGGGTCAGATAGGGTGGTCAATATGGCGCTCGGGGCTCTGGTGGAAAGGTAGATCATTGACGGATCCAGGAGCAACTTTTGGAGGGGGCCAAACCCATTTTGGGAGGTACCCAGGGGCACAGTGCAAAAAGCTGTCCGGCGTGTTGTAAAAGGTTTTTGCACAAAAATGAAATCCCTGAAGATTCAGGATCATGACCTTGGGTGGACAACCGATACAGCACCTACTCGTTGTCCGCAGGAGGTGCATTTGTCAAAGGATGCACGCGCGAAATTGGCCCTTGCCTCTTGGACTTAAACGGCTTATAACTAAACTAAAAACCGCTAGTGCCCAAAAAAATGTTCCAATTTTCAAGTTCAAAGTCCACTGTGTCTACCCATGTCAGTTTCTGTATTCTGGTTTGTTCCTATCACGTCATTTTTGGCACGTGCAGCTAAGTAATAGGGGTGTACGTCAACACCCCTTCTGGCTCAAAAACTATATCTTCGTATCAGTAAAACCAAGAGCCGTGAAACTTTGCACACATGTTGCTGAACATGTTCAGTATCATTGATCCAAAAATTGTTCAGCCACCTAGAAGAGTTAATGAGGTATGACGTCACATCTGAGCGCATGCAAATGCACTGTTTTCAAGCCACTTGGGGAACCTTCTCCAAGATGTTAGCTACTTGCTTCAGTGCAGGTAACAACTGATCGGATAAGGAAATAGTTCCAAATGGTATCTTCCTGATTGAAATCAACCATTATTTTCCATATCGAATAGGAAATTGCGCAATGGGTGTCCTGCCCAATACTCCAGCACGTGCAACATCGCCTGAAGAACATCGTTACACCTCTTTCAGTTAAACTCAAGTAGATCAAACTCAATTCAATTAACAAACAAATGCCTTAACCCTTTCGTTCCTGAATTAATTTTTTTGCTAGGATTTCGAATTCCTTTTACAGAAATATTTGCTTGGGTCAGTCATTAACGGTGCCATTCCCCATTTTTACCTCCGACCCCCTTCCCTCCCAAAATTTGGAATTTTGTGGTGGTCAAGATCTCGACCACTAGGAGGATATCCGTCAGTTAGGTTTGTATGCCCACATGTCATTGATTGCAAGTGCTGGTCTTCTCTAACGGTACTGAAATAATTCCACAAGCATACAGATACGGTTTAGTTAATAATTTAGCCTTAAATAAATGGTGAGCATCACAAAATGTGCGGAAGTGCTGACGACAGGACTGACCAAGCTTGATTTGCACCTGCCAGCTACTCAATTTAAAACAGGACAGGACCAGCATGCTTTGGAACGGGCCTAATTTTCAACTTTGGAAATAAATATCGCAGCCACTTGTATCCACTATTGACTAAACTCACAAAATCAGGATTGCAGAGCCATATCTGCATTCCAATTGGTGAAAAAGCGCACTCTGTGTCCCCCAGGCTTGCTCGTGGCAGGTCTACCTGCACCCTTGGGTGCCTCTGTAAGCTGACCCAGGTAGAGGTTCATTGGAAACTACCACCACAAAGATCAGAAACCAAGGCTGGAGATCTTTTCCCGACCCAGGGGGTTCCTGGATGGGTTAACGCTGGCACAACAATACAAACCTATGGGGGAAGGGGTAGGGTACAAAACCTATGAGAAACCCGAAATCGAGGAGTAGAGTAGAGGAGACGTAATTGAGGTATCCATAATATATGGTTTTTCAGCCTAAGTCACGAGCACACGTAGAAGGAATAGGAAGCTTCGCAAACCAAGCAGTACGTAACTCATCATGACTGCTGTAAATGATGTATGTACCAGCCTGTTGAGGAAGTGGTCCTGACCTTCAACTCCCCCCCATGTCGGGAAACACTACTTCTTTCCTCTGACTGAAGCGCGGTAGCTGTTGATATGCTGATCCTGCTGATCTGTGCCTCCCATTGTCTCTTAATTCTTAACATAATTTAGCCTTTGCAGTTGGGTTCACCCTTGGTCCTGTTTTGAGTATCGGTCAACAGAGGCGGCTGAACCTTAACCGAAAGCAGTAGAGCAGATGAGATGATCGATACGTTGTGGTAGAGATCAAACGCCACAATGTATCCATTGACCTGGTTCAAGCAGAAAACTTCGTACCCGAATCTTACAGGTAGGGTGATATTGTACGAAGTGTTCCAGCAATTTCTTATGGATGCGATCAGCCCGAGGACATAGCTTGGAGTAGCGGTAACTCATGTCCAGCTTTGTGTTGTCCTGGAAGTGCAAGAATTGCATGTACGACTCAAAGCGGTTCTTCCACATCGCAAACTTGATGATTGCTGGGGGAGGGGACGGCTCTCCTCAGATTGGAAGCCAGGAAGGGGCATCCCCCAAGTTGTGGGCCTCGAGTCATATTTTTACATTATTTACCCTTTGTAAACGCGGGCTTACGCAAAGTCTTGGTTTGCAGCCTCTCTAATGCCCTTCGAGACAGCTTTGAGTTTTGGGTTCGCTTCCCACCCCTCCCCTCTCCCCCGATCATAGCAAAATCGTAGTCCGTTCCCCTCGGGACATATCCGTGGCGACGCCCCTAAACCTAGGAAGGGGAGGTGTCACCACGGCCTAAATATTATCGCAGAGGAGCATGTACTCCTGTCCTAGGAAGAGGGTTGGGGTGGAAAGCGAATTTTCATAAGTGCGCCGATGGCGATTCAGGTGGGCGGAATTTCGACGGAGGGAGAGACGGATCACCTGCCTCCTGTGGCGGTTCCAGGATTTCATTATTTCTGGAGGAGCTTGGGGTTTTGAACCTCTCCTACCATTGCCTCCTATCGGCCCCCGGCTATGTACTTACCATAGGTACTCTGAAATCTCGAAAGGGGGGTTTAGCCCCTCCCCTAGCGCCCTTTTGTATCCACCACTGCCTATCCCTTTTTGCCCCCCTACGTTTGCCTATGTCAAAATGTTCAAAACTAGGCTGTTTTTGCAATACCTGCTCACATTTGGCTCTAAATTTGCAGAATGTCCAAACCAAATGACTGAACCTAGTTGACGGATATCCTCCTAGTGGTCGAATACTCGACCACCAAAACTGTTTCGTTTCTAAGTCACGATAAATTGAAGCCCTAGCAAAACAATGAACACTGTTGTTCTGCCTGACTCTCTGGCTACCACATCAAGTAAAAATGAATCAATAATTATGGCCTTTGTCTGATAGCCGGAGAGAAACAAATATAGCCATTTCCCACAAATACTGTCGTTAGATATGTCCAGATTTGATATGCCCCCCACTCCCCTCTAAACATGACAGAACAAAATTTTGCAGCTGTGATGATAGCCTGGTCCATCTTTCGTCTGACTACAGAGTTTGGATAACTCTGCCGAATTTGGAAATCTGTGGCGAGCTTAGACCTGAAGTCTTTTTGGTGGTCGAGATCTCGACCACTAGGAACGAAAGGGTTAAGCATTTTTAATTACATTTTAGCGGAGTGTTTCTGTAATTTCTATAATTTTGAAGCATGCATGATGAAGTAAAAGAATAAATGGTTTCTTGTAAATTTCAATGAAATCCCGACTTCTAGGCAATGGGAATATTTCTGTAACTTAAAATCCTGACGTGATACAGCCAAACGGTTTTGATTTTTGAAGCCAGCGTACCCAAATTAGTCTAAATCACTTCACACATCTCCAGTAAAAAAAGTTTTTGTTCAGTGTTATCATTGTCAGTCAGAGAAAGAAGTGGTATCCCTGATGTCAGAATCGGTATTTTAACGAAAAGAGCTGTCATTATGCTGAAAGGAAGCGTCACTCTGATAATGAAGAAACAAGTAGATACACAAGTAAGTCAGCTTACAAAAGAAAGCTGATCTGAGCCTCTCGAGTGGATGACGTGATTTCCTGAGCAGCTCTGGGGCCCTCAGCTGAGCTGGGCCCGCCGAGGCTGATGAGGGCCCCTGAGCTGGTATGGGGCTCCTGGGCTGATTAAATGCCTCCTGATTTGATCTGGTACCCCTGATCTGGTCGGGGCCTACTGAGTTGATCCCTTGTCCCCTGAGCTGATAGGGTGCTCCCTGAGCTGACCTAGACCCCTGGTCTGGTCTAGGGGATAGGAGCTGATCTGGGCCCTCGAGCTGATCGACCTGGTGCCCCCTGAGCAGATATGTTGCCCCTAAGCTGAAATAATGCACCCTGAGTCGATCTTGGGCCTCCTGAGCCATTATTGTGCCTCCTGAACCCATCTGATGCCCTCCGAGCTAGTCGGGTGCGGCCTGAGCTAATCAGGTGCCCTTTAAGCTGATCTGAGCCTCCTTGATTGATAAAGTGATATCCTGAGAATCTCTGGGGCCCTGAGCTGACCTGGGCCCACCGAGGCTGAGCAGGGCCCCTGAGCTGGTATGGGGCTCCTGAGCTGATCTAGGGCCCAAGAGCGGATCTGGGTGCTGGGTTACCCTGAGCTGGTATGTGGCTTGGGGTTACCCTGAGTTGGTCTGGGCGCTGAGCCTGTTAGAGTTCCTTAAGTTGGCCCAGGCCCCTTGAGGTGATCGGACGCCTTAAAGTGTTCGGGGGCTCATTGAGCTGGTTCAAGGCCCTACGAGCCTATCTTGGGCCCATTAACACGCGCATTGACGGGGGGCGGGTACCCGCCCCCCCTCGGGTTTTTCGGAGACAGTAGAAAAACGGCGGCGCGTAGCGCCGCCGTACTTGGTATACCTTTTCCCTCATCATTTTTACAACTTCTGTGAAAATTTTAAGGTTAGGTCATCTCAGGTCAGGTCACCAGTACAGGTCAAGTGACCCGACCTCAAAAAAAAGTTTGAGATAGCATAAGTCGGAGCAGGGTGAACTTATCCAATTGAAACTCATATCACATAATGGCCCCACCAAGTTCTCTAAAATATGTTCCGGTATTTTCGATATCGATGACCTAAGGTCAGGTACGGCGCATGACCTCTCCATTGGAAATACATGGGAAAAATTGTTTTTACGGAATAACTCAGTAACGGATGGTGATAGAGCATTTATTTTAGCTGCATTAGACTCGCCTGGGCTTTGCGGTTCTAATGATATGCATTTTATATAATTTGACCCTGACCTGACCTCAGGTCAGGTCAAATCCTTGATTTGACCTAGCAAGGTCAAATTATACATCATTCGATTCGGCTTGCTAAGAGGATTCATATAGTTCAAGTCGTTTTGCTCTATCTTTACTTGTTTAGATGTAATGCCCGAAAAACTGAATTTTACATGTTATCCCTATGACGGGCATGTTTTGACCTCTCGTGACCTTAAATGTGACCTGACAAAAAAATGGTTCAAATGTTTTCGATGGAGACGTGGATGGGCAGCCCAACGCCGTTCACCGTTTTTCGCTACCTACCGTGGTTCTCGAGATCTTAGGGGGGCGGGTACCCGCCCCCCGTCAATGCGAAGGTGGCTCAGACCCCCGTCAATGCGCGTGTTAAGCTAGTCTGATGTGCCCATCTCTGAAGGAAACTGGGCTAGTCGAGTCCCTGGGCAAAGCATGAGCTGCTCTGGGGAGCTCTAATCCACATCAGAGGTCCGTGAGCTGGTCTTGCATAGGCAGAGAATAAGAACACAAGGCCAACTCCCATAATCTCGTCAGGCCACTGAGCTAGTCTAGTCCCTGGAGGCACAACTGGGGGCAGCTGCTCTGGAGGGCTCTGATCCGCACCAGGGGAGTCCTGAACTGGTCTTAAATAGATGGGGAATAAAAACACAATGCAAATGGGCCCAGACCAGCTCAGGGCCCCACAGCTTCTCAGCATATCACTTTATCAATCCAGGAGGTTCAGTTCAGCTTACATGGCACTTGATTAGCTCAGGGCGCACCCGACTAGCTCGGAGGGCATCAGATGGGTTCAGGAGGCACAGTAATAGCCCAGAAGGCCCAAGATCGACTCAGGGTGCATTATTTCAGCTCAGGGGGCAATATATATGCTCAAGGGGCACCAGCTCAATCAGCTCGGGGCCCAGATCAGCTCCTATCCCCAAGCCCAGAGCAGGGGCCTAGATCAGCTCAAGGAGCACCCTATCAGCTCAGGGAACAAGGGATCAGCTCAGTAGTCCCCGACCAGTTCAGGAGTACCAGATCAAATCAGGAGGCACTTAATTAGCTCAGGAGCCCCATACCAGCTCAATGGCCCTCATCAGCCTCGGCGGGCCCAGCTCAGCTGAGGGCCCCAGAGCTGCTCAGGAAATCACGTCATCGACTCGAGAGGCTCAAATCAGCTTTCTTTTGTAAGCTGACTTACTTGTGTATCTACTTGTTTCTTCATTATCAGAGAAACGCTTCCTTTCAGCATAATGGCAGCTCTTTTCGTTAACACGCGCCCCGCTGGGGTCCCTTGCATGACGCGCCCCGCTGGGGGGCGTTTTTCGCCCCATTCCGTATCTCATTCCCCACGAAAGCTAAAGTAAAATTACGGGCGGCGTTCGAAAGCTCGTGAGAAGACAAATATATTTTATACGTAGAATTTTTATGTCAGGTCAATATTGAGGTCAGCATAGGTCAAAGAAGGCTCAATAGGCTTACAATAGAGCAGTGTACGTTTCGCTCTCTAGATCTGCCCTCAGGGAAGCTAGAGCAAATCTTTATGCATAATTGGATTTCTCCCATCGCGGCAAATCGAATGATGTATAATATGACCTTCCTAGGTAGAATAGTGAAAATACCTGACCTCAAGCTAGGTCAGGGTCACAGAGTGACCTAGTATGGTCATGTTGCATATCAATCGACTCCCCGTGACATTATAAGCACAATGCAAGCAAAATGGGAGCTTTATCTCAATTCAGTAAGAAGTTATTGACAAAACAATCACTCTCTGCTCCCGTGACCTAATATGACCTTTGAGAGGTCAGATGCTCAAAAACTCAACTTTATGGTCAATTTCGTGGTAAGAATAGACGGTTTGAGAATTTTCAGCTTTATCTATCCTGTATTTACTGAAAACGAGCCCATTCTATTTTTCACCATATACTTATAATAGGTGACCAAAAAATTGACCCCCACCTTAGGTCAATAATATCAAAATTCCGAGATAGCAGATTCGTAGACCGTAACAAATTTATCATATTGTAGAAGTTTCAAAGTGATCGGTTTGCTTATATTCCCTGGGCGCCGCTTCAAACTCGTGATTTTAGGTTTTGAGGTCGGGTCACTTGGCCCTGAATAGCTCCTTGACCTTACATGACCATAACTAAAAAATTTCATCAAATGTGTGAAATTGATCAGGAATAAGCTACGGTAAGTTTCGTTGTTCTGCGTCTGTTCGTTTTTGAGCTATCTGGGGAAAACCAGGAGGGGGTGAATTTCGCCCCCAGCGGGGCGCGTGTTAAAATATTGATTCTGACATCAGTGATGCCACTTCTCTCTCTGACTGACAATTTGCTGATAATGTGTCATCGCAGATTCTTCGAAAACGTCACCATGGTGAACCTTTGTGAATTTTGACCTTGTCTCGTGATCAACGTAGCACAAATTGTCTGTACTATTATCTTGAAAAATGGTGCGCCTAGAATATTCTGTATTCAAATCACTGCGAGTCCTTTTTTCACTTTTATCAGGTCCCGCAATGTATCATCTATTCAGCACCCAAAAGTCTACCAGCAAACATACTGTTCCATCGCTTCAAATCCATTCTAAATTCGAGCTACTCGTGTACGACTGATACATCAACCCGGCGCACGTGGATTCACTGTTTTGCGGTACTTCATCAAAAACCCCATTCGAGATGACCTTGAAAATAATTTATTTCGACGTTTCTAAGCCTAGCGCCTTAATTCAAAACTGACGAGATGTTCAATCTCGGCATTGTCCACTGGTGTCTTTCTCGTTTTTGTCAGTGATTCGACATTCGCAAGCTTCCCGTGCTATTTCTTTCGGTGATCTTTTTTATTTTTAGAAACAAGATCCGAAGTCGACCTTAGTCAGCGACAGAAGCATGCATGGTCTGACATTTGAATGTAATATATATTTGGACGTGGGCTATGAAGGTCAAATGTGGGTAAGGATCTTTTGATCTCAACTCCTAATGTTTGATGCTACAATTGAACAGACCGAGCAAACACGGGGGTACCCTACGCTACCGTTCATACCAGGGAACATGTGCTCAGGGGCACAGTATACCTCTTCAGTTTTCAGACGGGAGCTGCAAGGCGGCACATAATAATTTCAGGCGGACCAAATTACTGCCAAACATCACTGCCAAGAAGGGTACTGCAGTGTGATGCATTTTACATAAGACGACGCATTTACATGTGTTTTGATGAATGACCATAACTTTTGCAATAATCAATATAGTCGTACAAAACTTTGTGTGAATATATCAAACATGTGCAGCATTACATCTGCAAAATTTAGTGTTTGTTAACTGAATTGAGTTTGATCTACTTGAGTTTAACTGAAAGGGGTGTAACGATGTCCTTCAGGCGATGTTGCACGTGCTGGAGTATTGGGCAGGACACCCATTGCGCAATTTCCTATTCAATATGGAAAATAATGGTTGATTTCAATCAGGAAGCCATTTGGTTGATTTCAATAGTACCATTTGGAACTATTTGCTTATCCGATCAGTTGTTACCTGCACTGAAGCAAGTAGCTAACATCTTGGAGAAAGTTCGCCAAGTGGCTTGAAAACAGTGCATTTGCATGCGCTCAGATGTGACGTCATACCTCATTAACTTTTCTAGGTGGCTGGACAATTTTTGGATCAATGATACTGAACATGTTCCGCAACCTGTGTGCAAAGTTTCACGGCTCATGGTTTTACCGATACGAAGATGAATGTTTTGAGCCAGAAGGGGTGGTGACGTACACCCCTATTACTTAGCTGCACGTTCCAAAAATGACGTGATAGGAACAAACCAGAATACAGAAACTGACATGGGTAGACACAGTGTACTTTGAACTTGAAAATTAGAACATTTTTTTGGGCACTAGCGGTTTTTTAGTTTAGTTATAAGCCGTTTAAGTCCAAGAGGCAAGGGCCGATTTTGCGCGTGCATCCTTTGAAAAATGCACCTCCTGCGGACAACGAGTAGGTGCTGTATCGGGTGTCCACCCAAGGTCATGATCCTGAATCTTCATGGATTTCATTTCTGTGCAACAACCTTTTTCAACACGCCGGACAGCTTTTTGCACTTTGCCCCCTGGGGAAGGGGGCTAAATTGAGAAAGAATCGCGAAAACGTGGTATTTTTTAAAGAAAAAAACGACTACAATTTTGTCCTTTTGAGGGGGCCAAAGGACACAATTTTAGGCTTTGGAGGGGGCCACGACCTCTTTGCCCCCCTTGGATCGCCAGTGAGGTGGATAGGGCCAGGAAGGGTCGACAAATAAGGGGGCTATGGCATTGATGGAAAGCCAAATAAGATCGGGCTGGTCTCTGTTGGGCAGCCACATAGGGCTGGACAGTACAGTAACGAGGGAAGGCAGGATATTGGTGGGTCTGCAGATGGGACTAGGAAAGGACGAGAAAGAAGGTGGGACAATGGCGCGCAGTCAGATATGATCAGACAGGGCAGAGAAGAAGGGACGGCGGGCACTGACGGGCTGTCAGATACGGCCGAACAAGGCAGAGAAGAAGAGAGGGAAGAACAGAGAAAAGGAACGGCAGGCAGTGGCGGATCCAGCGGGGGGTGGATAAAAAGGCACTTGCCCCCAAACGAAAAAAATCGGAGAAAAACTATGTTTTGCTCCCAAGCGGTCGACCTCCTTTAAGACTCCTTTTTAGTTTATAGGCAAGATTTTGGCGCTTCAACTTTCAACTTCAAACAGAACCAGTTAGGTTCAGTGTAAATATCAGTGGCGGCGGATAAAGGGGGAAAGGGGGGCAGTTGCCCCCAAAATTATCAGAGGGGGCCCTGGAAAGATACGCAATTTTAGCTTGGTTCTTTTCTGAAAGTTCATGAACGACCTGACTGAGCCCACAACAGTTTCTCGGTTTGGGACAGTGTCCGAGCTTTATCTCAGGGGCCCTGAGCTTGGGCTCGGGAGTCTCTAGCTTGGGCTCGGGGACCTTCTAGCTTGGCCTTTAGGGCCCCCAAGCTTAGCCTAAAGGGGCCCCCGAGCCTGGTCTCAGGGGGCCCAGAACTTGGTCTAAGCGGCCCCGAGCCTGATATCAGGGCCCTCACTCTGTCTCAGGGGCCACCGAGCTATTCCTCGCCCCCCCCGAGCTTCGTCTCAGGGACCCCCAAGCTTGACCTAAGGGGCCCCCAAGGCTGGTCTCAGGGCACACAAACTTAGCCTTAAGAGATCCCCCTCGAGCTCAGTCTCAGGGGCCCCGAGATTGTCTAAGGGGCTCCGGAGCTTGTCTAAGGGGGCCCTGAGCTTGGTCTCAGGGGGCCTCCAAGCTTAGTCTCAGGGGGCTCCCGAACGTGACCTCATGGGGTTCCGATATTGGTCTCAGGGCCCCCAAGATTGGTATAAGGGGGCTTCCCAGATTGGTCTAAGGGGCCCCGAGATTGGTTTAAAGGGACCTTTAGCTTGGTTTCAGGGGCCTCCAAGCTTGGTTTCAGAGGCCGCCAAGCTTGGTCTCAGGGGCTCCCGAGCTTGGTCTCAGGGCCCCTGAGCTTGGGCTCGGGGGCATTCGAGCTTGATCTCTAAGAGCCCCCAAGCTTGGTCTCAGAGGGCCCCCGAGCTGTGTCTCAGGGCTCCGAACCTGGTCTCGGAGGCCTCCGAGATTGGTCTAAGGGGCTCCCAAGATTGGTCTTAGGGGCCTTGAGCTTGGTTTCAGGGGCCTCCAAGCTTTGTTTCCGAGGCCCCCAAACTTGGTCTCAGGGGCTCCGAGCTTGGTCTCAGGGGCCCTGAGCTTGGGCTCGGGAGCCTTCGAGCTTGATCTCTAGGAGCCCCCAAGCTCCGTCTCAAGGAGCCCCGAGCTGTGTCTCAGGGCCCCGATCTTGGTCCTGTAAGTGCTCAAGTCAGTGTGCCTGTCATTTGCGTTTTTTTTCTTTGCCGATATAGACGACAGCATCAAAGCGCCCCCAGTTCTCATTCTGCAGGAGACGGAATGTTCCGAAAAAAATACTCATGAGAATATAATAATTCGTGTTACCTACCATGTTTTATTATGTAGATGCATACAAACAAACAACGTTAATTTTTTAAAAGAAGAACTATTTGCCTCGGAAGGCCGTCGTTGTACCGTTATTATAATTTTGCTAAACTCCTAACGTGACGCTAGAGCTTAAAGCTTTGACGTTCAATGCCCGAGGCTTATGTGAACCTATAAAATGCAGACCCATATTTCGACATCTACATGTTAAATACGCTGCTCATTTTGCTGTACTACAGGAAACATATTTCAGCTTAGAATCCGAGATCCTGTGGAAAATGGAATGGGAAGGCAAAACAATTTTTACACGGGCCACCTAATCAACAGGGAGGAATAGCTATTTTTGTACTGGGCCAAATACAACTTTTACCATTTGTGACGCTTATGCAGGAGCGGAAGCAGTATTCTGCTAGGGGAGTGGCTGAGCTTTGAAAAATGGCGAAAAAATGGGAATAGGGCGCAAAATGGCGAAAATGGGGCAAAGGGGAGGCTGAAGTCCCCTCAGCCCCCCTGGATCCGCCCCTGCGCTTATGCCTCTGACCTCAGGCAGCAAGTCCTAACCAATCTATTGCAGTTTTTAGGGGGAGGGGCCCTTGCTGCCGAGGGGCCCCCTGGAAAAAATTATTGCCCCCCATCCGAAAAGAGCATCCGCCGCCACTGGTAAATATTGGGTCTGGGATAGGGAAAAATGTATCTTGAGCCCATATTTTTCACCCGGCCTTGTTTTTTCTGTTCTTCGGCTCAAATATATCAAATTTTACCTGTTGAGTCATATTTTTGTAGGACAATTTTTCACTGCTTGACGTTTTTTTTACTTTTCGATTTTTGTTTGCCGGACAGAGCAAACAAACATATCTGACAGCAGATACAGGTACGGCCGGACAGGGCAGAACAGAAAGGAGGGCATGGCACTAGTGGTCAGTCAGATACGGCCGGACAGAGCAGAACAGAAAGGAGGGCATGGCACTACTGGTCAGTCAGATACGGCCGGACAGAGCAGAACAGAAAGGAGGGCATGGCACTAGTGGTCAGTCAGATACGGCCGGACAGGGAAGAGCAGAAGGAACAACAGGGTGCTGGTGGGCAATCATATATCTGCTGGACATGGCAGAGAAGAAGGGAGGGCAAGACACAAGTGGGCATTCAGATGCGCCCGGACAGGGTAGGCAATAATTATGGACAGGGCACTGGTTGGCAGTCAAATACGCCCGGACAGGGTAGACAAGAATTATGGACATGACACTAGAGGGCGGTCAGATACGCCCGGACAGGGTAGACAATAATGGACAGGACACAGGTTGGCGGTCAAATACGCCCGGAGAGGGCAGAGGAGAAGGGAGGGCAGGGCACTGGTGGACAGCCAGATACGGCCGGACAAGCAGAACAAATGTGCGGGGCGCTGGATGGCAAACAGATAGAAGCCGGCAGCCATGGAGGATCGGGTGGCCTAAAGAATAGGGCATGACATATTGGAAACTGACAAGTAAACTACACTGGACACAGCAAGGCAAGCATTTTGGATGACGGTAACTAATATTTACAGTTATGGGCAAAACCACTGGTGGGCACTGGGCCGTTTACTGGTGGGCGCACCATGGGGGACTGGTGGGCAAGATGCCCACCACTTTGTAGCTTAAGAAATGTGCTGGCGTCCTCTGTCACCGGATCGGCTCCCTCCACCGTTTTCGACCACCCATGTAGGTACATTCATCTGCATGGCGTAGGTTCTAGCAAATTCCCGACTTTTGTGCACCAAAAGCAGATTTGCGCATTTCAAAAGAATTGTAAAAGTGTAATCAAAACTCCCTCGTAAGCTTTGGCGGGGATCCATATCAGCGCATGGACCCACTCGTGACGTCACGTTTTAGCCATGCGGTTCAACTGTTGCGATCTGCTGTTTCAGGTTTGGTAAGCGAGCGGTGCGGCAGCTAAAGCTACGGGCGCTGACAGCAGAGGTAAGCGTTCTGCCGGAGCAGCCGATCACGCTCAGTGGTACGCAATTCTCACTCTCAACTGACCGTGTTAGCATGCAAGGTTCAAACTGTGTTTTACATCTAAATCGCAAATGAAATGAGTTTGTAGTGACGGTAATATGACTGTCTTATCCTGCCAGTGCTTGATCCCCCATGAACGTTCGTCTTACCTGGGTGACGAGTGTTCTTAATCCAGAATATAATGTAGAATATGAGCAATTGGCTTAATACGCTGTGCACCCTCTCAGATCTCACCGTATGTTCTCAATATAGCACGCTTCCCCAAAGCTAGAAGCTGTGCTACTGCGTCCGGTAAAGTTGTGCTGCTGCCGACAGTGGCGTCCGGGCACTTACCTGAAGCTTGGCGTCTCCCACCCTCCGCGCTCCGTGCCCAGCCCCGCGCCATAGTAATATATGTGTGTGGTTCCAGGAGTGGGGAAACAGACTTCCCTGGCTCTACGGAGGACGGTAATTAGATGACTGGACTCCACCTCCCCGGAGCCGTAACTGGGACAACGCTGCTACTACACTCTTTTGTTCTGCACGGACTTATTTATTGTGATACATTCAAGCTCCAATTGTCACGCTGTTTTCCAAAGAATTATTGTTCGGAAAAGAAGAAACTGCCAGAACCATCTCATGATCTCTTCCGAATGTGTCTCTTCTCTTAAATGGCCTTCGATACAGAGCTGCCGCGTGACACCTGCTTTGCCACAGACTATTGGGCAGCAAAAGTTTCCTGTATCTTTATTCCAGTCAGGCACTAGCCAACTTATGTGGCGTCTATACTGAGTTCCATGTACAAAATATACGTCACGTTTGTAACCCAAATTGTACATTATAGATAATAGAGATGATTTCGTACCGGTGTGCATTGTGCGAGCAAGTAATGTGGACTCAACTTTTACAATCAAATAGTTTCAGGGGACTCGGGTGGATTGATGGAGGGAGGGGATTGAGCAGCGTACGTGCCTACATTCCGACCTTGATTGGACTTTGTACACGTAAGCGTTACTGCAAGTGGTCTCAGCTTTTAGTACCATATACGTTTATTGACACCAGCACAAAAGCGTCAAACGAAATCCTGTATTAGAAATGTCTGAACGAGTAAAAAGCACAGCACCATGGCCCACGGTACCGCACCATTAGTTCCGACTCGGCGATCAGTAGGGGCAGGATACCGGGGACAATGGTAGATGGGGGCTTCTGACGAAGCCCTGGATCTCTGGTCCTCAACCCGAGTTCCCAGCAGGGGGCCACGCCAGCCAGGGGAATCATCCTCACGGGCTCCATCAGAACCAATCGGACGAGAATTTAATGTCTTATAAAACGATATCGATTTTACCTGTCCCGAGGTCGCCCTCGCGGAGGGCCAGTGGCACTGCAGCGACGGAGCAGCAGCGCGTGGCTACCAACCAGCGGTACGACGGCCTCGAACCAGCGGCACGGCGGCGACGACCCGCCACGCGACAGTGACGACACCAGCGGCGACGAACCCGGCCCGCGACAGTGACGACGCCCGCGGTGACAAACCCGACCCGCGACAGTGACGACGACAGCGGCGATGAACCCGGCCCGCGACAGTGACGAACCCGCCGCGCGACAGTGACGACACCAGCGGCGACGAACCCGTCCCGCGACAGTGACGACACCAGCGGTGACGAACCCGTCCCGCGACAGTGACGAACCCGCCCCGCGACAGTGACGACACCAGCGGTGACGAAGCCGCCCCGCAACTGTGACGACACCAGCGGTGACGAACCCGCCCCGGGACAGTGACGAACCCGCCCCGCGACAGTGACGACACCAGCGGTGACGAACCCGCCCCGCGACAGTGACGACACCAGCGGCGACGAACCCGTCCCGCGACAGTGACGACACCAGCGGTGACGAAGCCGCCCCGCAACTGTGACGACACCAGCGGTGACGAACCCGCCCCGCGACAGTGACGAACCCGCCCCGCACCAGTGACGACACAAGCGGCGACGAACCCGCCCCGCGACAGTGACGACGCCAGCGGCGACAAACCAACCCTCCCCGCAACAGTGACGACACCAGCGGCGATGAACCCGGCCCGCGACAGTGACGAACCCGCCCCGCAACAGTGACGACACCAGTGGTGACGAACCCGCCCTGCGACAGTGACGACACCAGCGGCGACGAACCCGCCCCGCAACAGTGACGACACCAGCGGTGACGAACCCGCCCCGCGACAGTGACGAACCCGCCCCGCACCAGTGACGACACAAGCGGCGACGAACCCGCCCCGCGACAGTGACGAACCCGCCCCGCAACAGTGACGACACCAGTGGCGACGAACCCGTCCCGCGACAGTGACGACACCAGCGGCGACGAACCCGCCCCGCGACAGTGACGACACCAGCGGCGACGAACCCGGCCCGCGACAGTGACGACACCAGCGGTGACGAACCCGGCCCGCGACAGTGACGACACCAGCTGCGCTTCACCGTCGCGTCGCGTGCCCAACAGCTCAGTGTTATCATTGCCGAGGAGAGTTGGGAGGTCCACTGGAATTTTTTTGGTTGGGCAATAATCTAGCATGGGCTGCCTATGGGCATCATGCTGGGGAAAATCAATTAGGATGTGGTAGGGGTTTTCCATGGCGTTGCAGGTTCCACAGGTACCCGCACGCCCATTGGCATTTAATTTGGTGTGTCTATGTCTGAGTCTGGTCAGGATGACCCCGCTCCGACGACTGTGGTTTGAACTGGGCCAGTAGCCGATGTTAGGCTTAATGGTTCTTGAAGTTTTAGAAAAGTTCTGAGGTGGTTTTGCGAGAATGACGGTGAATGCGCCGCTATTTGTTCCACTCCGGAAGAAACTTAAAGACGTAGGGGAGGGGGAGTGGGTGTTAAAACAATATCCATTGAGGAAGGGGATGAGCCGATGGTATTATAGTATGGGAATTTACAGTTGGGTATTCCAGTATGGTTCATATACTATACCTACCGGAATCTAGAAAATATGCAAACTGAAAAAATAACAGCTCCAAGAGATACACATCCACACCGCTGCCACTAAATCTTCACGGATTGGAATCAAGTGGCGAAGCATCTCGCTACTCCGCTATGTTTTGGTAATAGAAACAGCTATCGCTGCTCCACCACTGTTTGCAGAGTCCGCAAGTAGCGGAGAAGCGGAGCTGCGAACTTAGGTAGATGACCGCCTGGCTTTGTCTGGAAGGGTGCTTTGTGATTATGCCTTGTCTCTGAGTCATTGCTGGTACGTGTGCATGCATTTTAGGACTTTTTGTTTTTTATAACGGCAGCTTTCAAAGGGTGCAAGATACGTAAAAAAATTCCCTCGACTGGTGGAGGGAGGAGGCAAGAACCCTCGCCTGTCCCCTTGTTTGAATCTTCGGTTCCCGGCTACCAGGGGTCTAAAAACTTGCCGATCTACCTACGCCGTCGGCGACCCTATCATCTTTTGGTTGGCGACCCAGCAACCGTCTCAAACTCTGATTCCATCTGTTTTCCCATGATTTTAGCTTCCACCATCCGCTCCTACTTCTAAATATGCTTACCCTCTCCACTGTCTCCACCCGTCATCGTAATACATACAGTGCCCATCAAAATCTATTGGATGAAGTCTGCCAGTTCCTTTGGCCAAGAATGGGCAGAATCTACTTCGACAAAGAGCCAAGTTAGCCCTCGTTTCCCGGCTTGTTTGGCGCTTCTGAGAGACAGCTTGGCTACGACGGGGCATCTTTGGCTGATTACATCTGGTATCATCACCGCCCTTAGTTGCTGCTAGTCTATGCTAGTTATGTTTCTTCCTATTACAATTTTTGGTTCCAATTTTATGAAAAACAACTGAAATCACCTGGTACTTTAGATGATGCCACCTCCCTGTACCGTATTTACATGGAATAGAGATACCTGGAATGGAGACCTCAATGCAAACCCGCCCCGCTTTTGGGTACACAGAAAGAATTTATTACAAGGTACAAGCTTAAAATTGTGTTTCTACAAGTTTTACCATTGCAGAACAATAGTTGCACCGTAGTTCAATCACCGAAGTAAAACAACCCTGGTTACGTCACTAGCATAAAGCAATGCAATTACTACGAAATGACAACCTTGCCTTGTGCCACAATAGTGCGCGCCTCGTTCATACCTGGTTCATACCTTGCTTGCGCACCAGCGCTGCACTAACTGAATACTAGGCGTTGTAGTGGCATTGTAAATAGCTGGTAGGTAAAGCTAGGGCGTTGTTGCACCCTTGTTCGGCCATTGTCGTTTGGCTATGGTTTCAAATACCTGCTCGGGTTACGGTCGCCATCTTGCTTTCTGTTTACCCGTGGCAATACACAGTGGCCTGGCACGCATGCCGTGTAGGTTAGAATAAATGTGACTTATTTTAATCAATCTTGGAACTTTGGAAGCTGTCTGGAATATTTGTCAGTGATCTGCGAGTGGAAAGTATTGTTGAAAAGTGATGCATTTCGGAATGGTCAATCCAGATGCAGGTAAGTTGAGGTCTGTGGTTACTTCAGGCATGTATACCATATTGGTATTAAGGCTCATATTTTCGTGTCAAAGGAGCACAGACTATTTGATCACATGGCTTAGGTACCTGCAGTGGGTAGAACCTATTTGTGTTTGCCTTATGGGCCTGTTTGAAAAATAGGGTGAGTTGAGTTCCAATATGATCTTGTTGGTGTCTTCAGATGGATCGGCGCCTGATGAGTAATGCTGTGTTTTACCGATATGGGTAAGACAACGTGCGGGTTATTTTCTTGCTTGAGAGGTGGCTCAATGCTTACCCTTTTTCTACCGATGGTCTTCCGGTTGCATTTGGGGCCAGAAAACGCTTTTCGCATAGAGACTGAAAAGTTCCTTTTGAAGCAGAGGTAGGTACAAGGGGAGGGGTTAAGAGGGCTCAAGACCCCTTCCACGTCATGAAATGTCAGAGTGCCTAAAGTAAATGCGTAGCCGGATGCTGTCCAGACACTATGGCGGGGAGGCGCGAGCGCCCAAGCTTCCCCCCGAAATGAAGTCCTGGATCTGCCGCTGTTGTAAAGACGTAATCCGAGTCTCGTTTTACCCTTGTAATAAGCCTTGCAACGCCCTTGTTCCCTCCCCGTTACGCACTGGTAAAGCGGTTGTGCAAGCAAGGTTCTAATCTCGTCACGCTCTTGTAGGAAGGCTGCCGTTGCGTACAAAGCGGACACAAGACTTTGTTCTACCCTTGTTATGAGGTAATCATGACCTAGTAGAGGGCTTGTGGGGACGTTTTCAGCCATTGTCTTTGCCATGTAGGTTAACCATAGTTAAGTTACAAGGTTTGTACAACGTCTTCTAGCAACCATTGTCGTACTATGGTTCTACCATTGTTCTACATGGTTTTTCCTTGTATTTCCCTTGTTTTCGTGGCACGGATTTTGAACGTACAAGCTTTGCGTTTTACCCTAGTAATTTTCCATGTAAACAAGGGTCTGACAAGGTTTGCCCTTGTAAAAATTTATTTCTGTGTGCCAATCTAGGACATGAAAAAATCCTTCGGTAAGTAAAGCTCGGTAAGGACCAATGTAAAATCTATGGGAGATGTGGTGGCCGATGACTTTGATGCGTCATAACTTATAAACCGTGGCTTGCACAGGAAAACGACCATGCATTTCGGAAAGCCCAATCTGTGGTGCGTCCGCTAAAATACATTTTAGGCATGAAATACCTAAAATCTCAGAGCAAAGCGCAGGAGAAATCAGAATCTGATACTGCAGCTCAACTTGTATTATTACATGTTTTAAGCGCGCGCGGCTCAGCGCCGTAATGGAGCATTGTGTTTAACGCTCGTCTAAGAAGCGCAAGATCCCGGGTTCGAATCCCGCGCATGGAACTTTTCATCTTCATAATGGTAATTTCGTCGCTCAATAGCGCAGTTGGCAGCATGCTTGTCTAGCAATCCTAGTGTTCCGGGTTCGAATCGCGGCTCCCGCTGATTTTGCATTCATATTTTATGGCTATTATGCAATTATGTAGGTTTATATTGGATAAATAATACCTCAGTAGTAGCTGTTTCCTCTCGGTTGAAGTAAGGCACACGCAAAGACTTGTTTTTTGTTGAATATTTTACTGCCGTCTATATTTTAATGTTCTTGGCTATTTACCAAATTATTTTTAATGAGCCCCACAAAAGCATCCCAGTAATCAACGAGGCTTCCGTTCCAGGTATCTTTATTCCATGGTATTTATGTTCTATTTTTAAGTTCAAACAAGAATATACTAGAATCTGTCTCGAGTCGGTACCAAGTCGGTGATTTTCATTTTTTCAATAGACGACCAATGGGCGACCAAGTCGGCCGAAACCGCCGACTTGTGTGGTCGCCTGGTCGCCGATGGTCGCCCTGGTACATTTTCAGTGTCTGCGGCCTTCAGAACTAGCGTGGCGCGGGCTGCCGCTAATATTTTTGTATTCTTGTTGAAAGCAGTGGGCGCCGTTTTTTGACGACTCGTGTTCAATTTGTTAAATCCAAGGGGTTAAATCAAGATGTGCGTTTATCATAGACGGTCCGTGCAATCTAGGTGGGTTTAGGAGTCTACTTGCAATGATGTGTCCTTGTTTTGCTTTACCGCGAAAAGTCTCAGAAGGAAAAAAACTTGAATAACAGTGGGCATGTTTAAACTCTTTCCAACCACAATCACTCTAAAATGTCACCGTAAACATTGTTCTATAGTCACACACTCCCAAGGGCGTGGATTTCCTAAACGATTTTTGAGGTGCCTAATTATGAGACTATTTATAACAAGTATACTGTTTTTGATGCCACCACGTTCTTGCCTTATAGCTGGACATATAACTGGGTGACCAAGTAGGCCTGTTATTTAACGATTTTAAAGTCCCTGAAATGAGAAATAGCAAAATTTGAAGGACACTGTTAGAAGGCACAAAAAATAACTTGAGCTTTCATTTGGGGTGCCACAGCAGTGACAGGCCCAAGGGATCCCTGAACTCGAGTTCAGGACCCCTTAAGTTTGAAAGGATTAAGGGCGGCCTGAGGAAAAGGTACCCCAAAACTGATTAAACCAGGTCTGTGAGGCAGAAAATACCTTGCTACTGCTCCCACCACTAGAATAAAAATTATCGGGCTACAGATGGAGCTTTGAAGTTTAGGAAGTTGTGAAAAGTGGCATTAAAGGTGCTGAAAACAGGTTTTGTTGTGCTAGGTTGGCTTGCATCATGTTCTGTATGACCATATGTCTTGGTCTGTACATATTATTATCTCAAGTGGCAAAATAAATCGAATATTTAAAAACTTTTATTGTTTCACTACGTATCTATTAATTGATTTTGTATATGAGTAGTGTCTTATTTACACAGATGCACCAAGACATGAGAATGATCATAATAAACATGTTGAGCTTCAAAATTTGAAGCAGGGTATAAAGTATGATTTCCTGTTTATGGTTCAAAGATAAATGCCCTCTAAAATTTTAAGAACAGAAATAAGCCACGTAGAAAGACCAAAAGTTTGTTTCATGGCCCAAAATATTGTTCTGGAAAATGGTCTCAAGCATTCCCATAATTGGGAATGGGTGTTCCCATCTACGGGTCAAGCATTCCAATTTATGGCACTGTTACCATTTTTAAGTCACACCAACCACAGTTTTCTCCCACTGATTGATGATGATAGCCACCCTTTTGGGTGAAGTGTGCCCTTTTGGTTGACAGCATGCAATCTCAGAGGGCTGCCTCTTACTAAAATCCTAGATCCATCACTGTGCATTGGTACCCCATAAGGGATATAAATGTGCATTTCTGCATAGCACAAAGATGTGATAAACCATTTCCAATTTGCCAGAAGACTCCACTGCAAGGACAATGGTCCAATCCAAGTCTGCCAAACATAGAATAAGCTGTGTCTTTTGCACAGATGAATGCACACAGGGTGATCAGGGTGTGTGTGTGTTTTTTTTTAACTGACTGATTATATGCATCCAAGTTTCTGATAATATCGTGTATTTTTGTCACAAGAATGTTGACTCGTTTTGTTTTCTCTAGTATGGATGAAATATGGAAGCGCTGCCACAGAGGTACAGCGGAAATATCACAGAGAGATTGTGTCCACCACAAAAGAACGGGTTGCTGAAATGCAAACTGTTCTTCTCAGTACCCAATCCTGGTCAAAATTGGTCATCAGCAACTGTTCTGTAAACTTTTTCAGTCATGATTATTAATGCTAAAATGCATCAATTAAGAGCTTTGGAAATAGTTGTCATGGGAATGATGTCATGCAAAAAAATAAGATTATTCCCAAGAGGCAGCATTGCTATTGCTTTGAGTAGAACCATCTTCAACAATGGAGCGAAAATTGGGCCTCATCTTAGCAATGGTTGATAGTTTCCACTGCACTTCTGAGGAAATGTTGCCAATGAACAATGTTTGAATTATTTGTTTGAAATGTTACAGGAATTTATCTGATTTGTGCTGCCTCAAGGTGAAGAATCACAAGTATTTCACGACGCATGTATGTACATGAAAAATGTTTTTTTCTCTAGTTAAATGAAACATCGGAACTGTTTCTGAGGCTCTTTTTAAGGTGCTGCAAACCTTTTATTTGTCTCTAAGATAAGGCCTAACCATTTTTCACATGGATGGACACAAAATAAAACCATTATTGATGAGAGAACAACAATGGTGCATCAATCATGGTTGTATCTTGCTGGGTATAGAAGTGATGGGCGAAAATGTTAATGCCCAGGGGCGCTGCCACGGAATTTTTACAGGGGAACGGACCCGGGCTGGTGCTGACCGGGGCAGGGGAATTGTGAGCATATTTGGTACCTGACAGCATTAATGACGATGAACCGAAAATTTTGGGGATACGTCCCCCCTGGTTGGCCAACAGGGGGATGCGTAGGTATCCCGTCCCACCGCTTTCGGCGCCCATTTAATTGCCCTTGTGTACGGGCAGCGTATCATCTTTGACCTCGATTGACCTCCAAACAGACCAAGCCTAAGCTTACTGGGCACTATCGATACGTATTCATGACTGCGTAGTGCGTATAAATGACTGATCACTATCCAACATTGGCTTTTAGGTCCGACATATTACGCCCAAAGGGAGCGTTCTTCCTATTATAACTTGAACTACGTTATAACATCCCCAATATTCACTGTCCTGTTTTGCCCTAGCCTTTGACCCGATATGAAAATGGATGTTGCTTTAGTGAAAGAGCTGGTCGGGCTCTGTCGAATAGCGTTGAGAAAGTAGTTTCGGCTATTTTGCGTACGGAGATAAGCAAGGTTTTATAGAGCACTGCATTTGATATATTTTGACGTATATGAATTTTCCCCTCTGGTGACCACAGTATTGACCTTACGCAAAAATTCCGGGAGTAACGCGGATTGCACTTCCGACGACCTTTCGATCGCTTTTTCCGCTTCTATCTTTCTTTGTTTCCGAGATCGAGGGTGTCATTTTTAACCCCCTCCCACCAGGGGGGTTCATAGGTGATTCATGCTGGTCACCGGGGCTAGGGTTAAGGGCCAGCATGTATATCAGAAGCCGGTGACGAACGAAGTATATAGTTTTGTTGCTTTCAGATCATAACGTTGTCTTTAATACTGAATTATAATCTCATGAAATAACTTAGGTAATGACTTGATTCTGGCTTAGGTCATCGATATCGAGAAACCCGATCTATATTTTATAGGTTTTTTTATATCTATATTTTATCGTAAACTTCCCCGTTGCACTCGCCAGTGCTTCCCTATAGCCATATTTATACCACTTTTAAGACCGATTTTGTAATACATGTAGCATTAGGTTGGGCAACCATCGAAGAAGCTTGGATTTTAGTCGGCGACCACAAGCTCACCTTTTAGACCCCTGCCGGCTCCAATCGCTTGTACTGTAATCCCTTCCAATGACACCAGCGGTGGGTCCACACCGATTGTTGGCCACTTAGCAGCGGTATTTTGAATAGAGAAAAAGTAAAATGAAAATTAACATAGAAAAATAAAAGATAAATCGTGAAAACATTGTGGTTCTAAGGACATAAGTCAAATTCGAAGGATTTTCCGCCAGGGGATATCGCTGTTCTTCTTCTGAGTGGATTGCCAATCAGGGTACTTGGTGTGAGGATGGGTGGGTCGGGAGGTGATTTCGTGTTGTTCGGTCTCTTCGCCCTCACCGTGACTCAGGGTACTATGTGTGAGGATGGGTGGGTCGGGAGGTGGTTTCGTGTTGTCCGGTCTCCTCGCCCTCACCGTGACTCAGGGTACTATGTGTGAGGATGGGTGGGTCGGGAGGTGATTTCGTGTTGTCCGGTCTCCTCGCCCTCACCGTGACTCAGGGTACTTGGTGTGAGGATGGGTGGGTCGGGAGGTGGTTTCGTGTTGTCCGGTCTCCTCGCCCTCACCGTGCCAGAGTTTTACTCTATTGTATGTTCATTTGTGAAGGAATCCTCGCGATACCCTAGACTGCATTTTCGAAGGGCCAATTGTGGGGCTAAGCCCAATGCTCTCAATTCAACTGCTCAATCTTATTATCGTCTCAGGCGCAGAAACTAGCATATGTGGCATTGGCAATATCATTGTGGCATGCCCACTCGCCTCCGTGATGAGTTGTTCGTGAGTCTAACTTGCAGTAGAAATCTACCTATCCACTAGGCGGGGAGAAATTTTCCACCTCTCAAAACAGCGTGCATTGGGCAAACGGCCTTGACGATATCGGCTGACATGTAACGTGAACACACGTAGCGGAACGTACGTAACGTAACGTGTAACACACTGCCCTCAATTTCAAGTTAGCTCTGTAGCTGCTGTATCTAACTTCAAGGAGTTGAGGGCGGTATTTATTAGCTGGGAATCAGCTTAGGAATACATGTTTTTAAACAAATGAGTTCGTTTATGCGTAACTGGCGTGATAAACTGAATCATTGCACCAGTTCGACCCCACCAGTCACCGCCTCCATAGAGCTCGAGGCGAACTTGTGCTCACCCCGCAAGCCAAGCAACTGGACCCCCCCCATGCACGCCATAATTACTAATCAATCCAACCCATATCCGGAAAATACGGCTAAATCGACAAAAAGTGGAGATAAATATCGATGCCCAGATCCGAAACAGACTGAGCTCTCTAACCTGGCCTGGTCTGGCCTAGTCTGGTCTGGTCTCATTGCTGAAATGGGAAGGAGTCTGGTCTGGTCTGGCCTTGTGTGGTCTAGACTGGTCTGGCCTGGTCTGTTCTGGTCGGTCTAGCTTGGTCTCATCTGTCTGGTCTGGTCTGGTCTGGTCTGGCCTGGTCTCGCCTGGCCTGGTCTGGCCTGGCCTGGTCTTGTCTGGTCTAATCTGGTCTAGTTTGGTCTGATCTGGTCTGGTCTGGTCTGGTCTGGTCTGGCCTGGTCTGGTCTGGTCTCGTCTGGCCTGGCCTGGCCTGATCTGGTCTGGTCTAATCTGGTCTGGCCTGGCCTGTTCTGGTCTGGTCTAGTCTGATCTAGTTTGGTCTGGTCTGGTCTGGTCTGGTCTGGTCTGGTCTGGTCTGGTCTGTTAGTCTGGTGTGATGTGGTCTGTTTGGTCTGGTCTGGTCTAGTTTGTTCTGGTCTGGTCTGGTCTGGTCTGGCCTGGCCTGGTCTGGTCTGGTCTGGTCTGGTCTGGTCTGGCCTGGTCTTGTCTGGTCTAATCTGGTCTAGTTTGGTCTGGTCTGGTCTAGTCTGTTCTGGTCTGGTCTAGTCTGGTCTGGTCTGGTCTGGCCTGGCCTGGCCTGGCCTGGCCTGGTCTGGTCTGGTCTGGTCTGGTCTAGTCTAGTCTAGTCTAGTCTAGTCTGGTCTAGTTTGGTCTAGTCTGGTCTGGTCTGTTAGTCTAGTCTGGTCTAGTCTGTTGGTCTAGTTTTTGGTCTGGTCTGGTCTGGTCTGGTTTGGTCTGGTCTGGTCTGGTCTGGTCTGGTCTGGTCTAGTCTGGTGTAGTCTGGTTTAGTTTGGTCTGGTCTGGCCTGGCCTGGTTGGCCTGGTCTGGTCTGGCCTGGTCTGGCCCGTTCTGATCTGATCCGGTCTGGTCTAGT
The DNA here is from genome assembly GCA_034440635.1 of Lepas anatifera. Classification (NCBI taxonomy): domain Eukaryota; kingdom Metazoa; phylum Arthropoda; class Thecostraca; family Lepadidae; genus Lepas; species Lepas anatifera. The sequence continues at coordinate 160,662 of JAOTON010001900.1, read as the reverse complement.
GTGACCTGGTCTAGTCTGATCTGATCTCACCGATCAAATCCGGTCCACCAATGATAATAATTCTAGTTAGGGGAATAATCACGATATCTAATCCACGACCCCCTCACGGAGTAAGATTGACGTGGGAAAGATTGCGCCAAATCTCAAATCTTTGTAAAAACTGCGACCGTCTGAATAAATCACACTGCCACGGGCCGAATCGGATGCCTGCAATAACCAATTGTGACACTCAGGCCCTTTCAAATGTCATTCTGGCACTGGCGGTATCAAATTCTACAAGGATAATAAATAATATTAACGGCCTTTTAGGTCGGTCGCCAACGGCCGCCTTTGACCCCCTTTGGTATATCCCTGCGACGTCTATGCATTGGTGGACGCAGGGGGGCATTCCGGCCATGGCCCCATCCCCCCAAAGCGATGGAGGGGGCGCAAACTATCTTTTGGCCCTCCAAACGCCGGATAAATTTTTGAAAAAGGTGTTTACACTAGGTCTGTAGAGCAAACAAATCTTCGCTCCCACCCACCCCCGCCCCCAGGAGAGCAATCATGTACTTGGAGGTAGCTTATACCAGGTCTGCGAGCACCCAAATTGCACGTCCCACCCCCCTCCCCCCAGGAGGAGAGGCAGACATGGGTTTGGCCCCCCCAAAAAACTCGGGTCTGCGTCCGCCTCTACGTATCTGCAGCGCAGTGACCTTTCTTTCAGAATCCGTTAGTGCTTGCAACAAGTTACAATATCATTTTTCATTGCTGAAATGGGAAGGAGTATCCCAGGGGTGAGCTTGAAGATCTGTTTTAGCAGGAGTGTTATGAGAAGCTACGTGCCATTATGCATGTGCTGGTGTAGGGCTGTGGGCGAAACTGATGCAGGACTGTACGGTGTATGTACACTGGTGCCCAACGAGGGACCACGCGACGTGTGGTGGCTTCATAGATTGCTCCACGTGGGATTCGAACTCACTTTTGTCTGCTGCTTTGCTTGGTGCGTAGAATATGCACAAAACGAATTCTGAATTGAAGGTGAAACAAAAATGCAAGAAAGTGTAACGTATGTTACGGGCATTTGAAGAACTGGCCATTTTGCATATTGCCTAGGTGAGGCTGGGCAATATGCAAAATGCCCGATAAGCTGGGCAATATACGAAATACTCGGAACTTCGGAGGGTGCCCAATCAGTTTGCAAACTGCCCGAACCTGCTGAGCAGTGTATGAAATGCTGGGCAGTATAAACATTGCCCAATCTTTTCGCAAAATATGCAGTAATGTCATAACCAAGACATGTTTAGCGAGAGACATGTTTAGTAATGTCATAAACAAGACATAACCAAGACACAGCTCACCGTATGGCACCGGTCAGGGAAGGTCTGCAGTTTGGCTGTGACCTCTCTCAGGTTTAATTGCTGCTGTTAAAACCAGACAATAGCTGTTCGTGCAAACAAGTAGCCCGCGTCCCTTTCTGGGTTTGAGGGCATGAGTTCTTGTGTAACTTGCGCATCGGAACAGTTATTTCGCCGAGAACAACAATGACGTTAGGCGGGCAGCTACCTATCAGAAGAGAACACTCCGAACATTCTGCATATGGAGGAGTTGTGAGGAATCGGAAGGAAAGCTTGTGGTCCAACTATGGACGAGTTGAAGCCAAGGTTATAAAAATAAGTCCTGAAGTTTAATATCTTAAGAAAATGTGAACTAGAGTTATTTCATAAAAATATATGTGTGGGTATATTACGTAATATATAGTATACCCACTACTATCTGAGGGATCAGATTGAACCCCCAAAGATCTAAAGAACCGGAGGTGATGTGGAAAAATGAAACGGCGCTGGAAGCCCCTTACCGTCTTCTACTGTCATGCCGAGTTTGAGCCATATCCGTTGACCCGCGACTTCACAGAGTGCCTAGATGTGTCAAATTTTGACCCATTTAGGACATATTTTATAATTCGGGAATCATTAGACCTAGAATAAAGCCAAAGGCATCAAGGTGCTGTGTTGTGTGTTGTGTTGTGATCTAGCACAAGTGAAAATAAAACTATGACCATAAAAAGGGAACTAATATCATCTAAGAGGCACTGGACCAGATAGACAGGTACACGCTTGGAGACTATAATGAGGCGATGTATGCGATAACACCCGCTCTAAATGAGCTGTACGTGTCATATAACACATCTGCCTGCGGCCAACTATTTCGAAATGTATTCATGACCCTAAGCAGTTTGGAAAACATCCATTCCTTTAAGTTGTTCACACGTGCATATGACACATTGAGCTACGCTAGTCGTCTTGTTGCACTGGCACGTATGTACATACAAAAGGGAAAGATTGGAGTGAAAAATAAGAGTCTATTGTAACTGTAATAATATTGAGCATGAAAATCAATTCGTTTTAAGCTCTACGAGATAATCATAACGTAACATTGAAGTAAATTAAAACATCAGAGTACATTAATGACCTAGATTGTTCGCGAGAAATGCATTCAGTCATAAAAGAAACGTGTCTATCCGAGTTAAATGAACACCGGCTGCTCCATCCCAAATGACACTGCGGTACTCGAGAATCGAGCGAACATGAGCATATCAAGTCACGAGAACAGCTGATTGGTCGAGATGCTCTCTACCGCCAGGTCTTTTAAACGATCGTATCAAGTCTTCAATATAATTATTGACTTTTCAGCATACTTTTGACCTGAGGATCAAACGCGAGTCTTATATCTAGGATGACCCCCACATCCCGAATACTTTCGATTCGTTTCAATGATACGCTTTCGGCAACTTGAATATCAATATGAATATGAATATGAAAATATAACTTTGAAGGTTGTCTCCGTTTTTAGCATCATGTCAAAATGTTTGCATTTGTCCGGGTTTAACTTTAGCCGCCAGATTTTGGAGCAACCAGACACTCTTTTAACATCACCTTGAAGCCGGGCTGCATCGGTTTTGCACGTAACCTGAGGATAAATCTTAACGCGCGCATTGACGGGGGTCTGAGCCACATTCGTTTTGACGGGGGTGGGGGCGGGTACCCGCCTCCCCCTAAGATCTCGAGAACCACGCTAGATAGTGAAAAACGGTAAACGGTGTTGGGTAGCCTTTGCACTTCTCTATCGAAAATATTTGGGCCATTTTCTTGTCAGGTCATATTTAAGGTCACTAGAGGTCAAGACATGCCGTCATAGCGATAACATGCAAATTAAGGTTTTTGGTTATTGCATTTGAACGAGTAAAGATAGATCAAAACAATTTAGACCATTGGAATTGTCGCAGCAAGCCTAATCGATGATATATAATATGACCTTCCTAGGTCAAATCAGGTCAAATATGGCATTGGACATGATCTGAGGTCAGGTCAAGGTCAAATAAAACAAGGCCAATCTAATGAAGATAAAATAAGCACCCTATCACCATCCATTACTTAGTTATTTAGTAAAAAACATTTTCCCATGTTTTTCAAATGGCGCTCCCAATGTCCTCCAGGTCATGGCTCGTACCTGACCTTAGGTCATCGACCTAAATACCGGAACATTTTTAGAGAACTCGGTCGGCCCATTATGTGATATGAGTTTCAATCGGACAACTTCACCCTGCTCTGACTTATGCTATCTTGAACTTTTCTTAGGTTAGGTCACTTGACCTGTACTGGTGAACTGACCTGAGATGACCCAACCTTAATTTTTTTAAAGTTGTAAAAATGATCAGAAAAAGTTATGCCAAGTACGGTTGCGCTAGGCGCCGCCGTTTTTATGAAACCGCCTATCTTCAAAAAACCCGAGGGGCGGGTACCCGCCCCCGTCAATGCGCGCGTTAACATCATCGGCAAACACGAGGCATTTGGAGGAGGTAATCTCAGCCAGTAAGTCGTTCACATACACAGCATATAGTAGCGGAGAGAGCAGTCCACCCTCTGATGTGCCCGAGGTTACCCGGCCCCACACCGAGCATTGTCCGTCAACAAGGACTCGCTGACATGTGTTTTGTACTAAATACGAGCACCAATTTAGAGCTGGGCTAGAAAATTTTAAAAAATGTCAAGTTTGTGAGCTAAAAGAGAATGGTTTACGCCTTGGAAGACCACATTGTAATCGGTATTGATGCAATCAGTCTGATAGCCGCGTGAGATTGAGTTCCAGGTAGTGCTCGACGGTGTGCCCAGGTTTGGTGCATGTGAACGTCCAGAAATTAAACAATGTTGGTCCGGAGATAAAACTGGTCTGACGTTTCAGCAGGCGCATGTAGGCCACGCGTTCCAGAATCTTCCCAAATAGTGGAGTCAATGAAAAAGACCTGCAGTTTTTCGAGTCTATCGGACAGCCTTTTTTAAAAGTGGCACTATATTGGCCTGCTTCCACATTTTGGGGAGATTCTTAAGGATAGAGATATTGAAAAGATCTTTGCTAGGGGCATGGAGAGGACATCAAGTCATTCGTAAATTATGCACGCATTTATTTCATCCGGACCACATGCCTTAAAAGCGACGCCTGGTTGGAGGTATCTGCTGATGCCGTAAAAAGTCCACCCTTTTCCAGTATCTGCAACACCCCCCTTTGCGGGAGTTTTCTTCTCACCAAACTTGGGATAAAGGGTGTCAGGCTCCTAGCTTCGGAGTCCCGACCCTTGATGTAGGAGTCGAAAAGAATCATCTGACACCCCTTACAAAGTCATCAGACCTCGCGTAAGGCGTCAGTTGACAACCAATATAGAATCATCCGACTCCTCTAAAGGAGTCATGATACTAGAAAGTAGTCAATTGACACCTCTGGAGAGAGTCTAGCGGTCACTTCCCGCACTGATGACCCCCTGTAAGTTGTCATGAGAAAAGTTGTGACCCTCAACATGGGTTCTTCTCCCTAAGAAAGGATGTCACTTGTTTGTATTTTTATGGTCAATGCTTTTAACACTCTAATCTTCCGACTTTTAACCACTTGAACGACTTGAACAGTGATAGTCCGACTCCAATTTCAAATGCTTCTTCTTGGTTCAATGCAGTTCAACCGGCCCATGAGAGGTCTAAAACACATGATACATTTTTCTATTTATTTTAACGTGGTCGCTTTCGATATTGGTTCAAATTTGCACATCCCTTATCATTAAATGAAAACACCAATAGAAAGCCTTTTAAAGTGGCGTTTGAACTGGGATCCGTGTCGGCTATGGAAATGATCAACTTTTAAACATCTTATAGGAGATGGCCTGTTCAAGTGACTAAGTCGAAATGCGTTATGATTTCAGGACAACATTTTTTGGCATATATGAGCAGATTCAAATCACCTGGGAATTAAAGCCTTTCAGACACGTTTTTACATTGTATGGAGCCTCTCAAGCTTATGCTGTGTTGCACTGGGTCATCTTGTATCGATACTATTTTTCAATCTCCGAGAACGATGTAATTGTGTGTTTATAGGATAGGTTATACTTATTCCAAATATTGATAAACTCGTGACATCTTTGACAATTTTCGTTTAAGGGTGCAAGACTAAATATCCCTTTACTAATCAGTTCCTTTGCCCCCGTCGCCTAGGATGGAACAATTGGATCTACCAACAATGGATTTTTTCTATCACTTTAATTGTCTGATATTTTTCTTTTTTATAAATCATGTTCAAGCTGTTACCGGCTCGGTTTTAGGAGTCGGAGACTCACTACAGTCATCAACAGACTTGCCACGGAGACTCCGACCCCACCAACCGAACAGGCAACTCCCACAATGAAGTGTCAATTAAGAAGCCGAAGTTGAAGTTCCCACAAAGTACAAGAACGGCCGCCTACCTCAGGTCACCCTCTCACCAGTCAGTTGCCAGCTGACCTACGGTATTCGCGATACCTACCTGCTGCCAGTTGACCTAAATTGTTTTGCCAGAAGTTTCAAACATGTCGGGTAAGAGCCAGATGAAGTACAGCGGCGCTGCGCGATTTTGTTTCTTTTTACTACCTGTGGAAACCTGAGGAGGCCGGTTACCCGCCCCCTCGTGTGGGTGTCTGCTAATTTTCATAAACTCTGACACTTGCGCGATGAAACTTTCGTGGCGATAATGCAATGTCATCGCAAGCAACTTATTCCAAGGCAATCGCTTTGTTTATGGCGTTAAACATAAGGCTGTACTACTGCAGTAGTCTGCAGCCCGTCGGCATACCTATCTTAGGTGCCAAAAATTTGAAATTTATAGCAACAACGCATTTTTTTAAATTTCTTATCGAAAGATAATTGATGAAGCCAAATTTTCGAAGTGTCTGAAAGGTAAATTTCAACTGCCAAAAGGTCCAGCTAAAAAGATCACAAAAGAAAAGGTCAAATGAATTAAATCAAAATTTTTTAAAATTTTTCCTTTTTTCAAAATTATTTTTGGTTCAAGACGAGTTCAATGATATACAAAAATTTTAATCAGGCCATGCATTTTTGAGTTATGAAGCACCAAAGATAAGTCTACAAGGTGACCTCCCGCAAATGCCTCAGGCTATAACTCGGTCACCGTCAGTCGGAGGGGGGCTTAGATTCTCACAGCCGTGTTCATGGCCCAAAAATACCCCGGAGACAAAATTCCAAATTTTTTCTAGACATGGTGGTGTCAAATTGAAATATTTTTGGTCGTTTTGTCCTGGAATGCATTACCTTTGAGAGGTCATCTGAGCCTACTTAAGCAGCTATCAGACTTGGGTTAATTACTTTGCAGGAAATGATGATAAAACTTTTATTTTGATCCCATTACGTTTTGATTGCTGTTGCGAGTCGATTGATATGCATATTGACAATGCTAGGCTTAAAAGTGACCTTGACCTGACCTTAGGTCAGGTTATTTTTATGTTTTGACCTATTATAGTCATATTATACATCATTCAATTCGCTGTAACGAGAGGAAGGGAATGGTGCCTAAAAATGATTCTAACTCCACTCTGTCAGACGCTAAAGCCCGGAAACTCTTCTCCACATGCCACCTTCTTCGACCTGTCATGACCTCAATATTGACCTGAGCCAAAAGGGACTGATGTAATTTCTTCATGAATTTTTATGGGATATCCAACAGCCTTCGCGTTTTTTCGTTATCCTGCATAAGAAGTCGAGTTCGAGGGGGATTTGAACCCCCCCCCCCCACCAGGGCGAAGGTGGCTCGCAGGCTCACCGGAGCGGGTGTGGTAAAGGAGCTACGGTTTAAGGAGCCGAGAGTGGCCAATACACGAAGCCATCAGTTTTAGGTCGCCCATTCCTGTGCAAATACCCATGCGCGGCGGAACCATCTGGGTTACAGATCCGTGACAGATTGGAACAGTCTTGCATTCTGCGTTATTGAGTGCAAAACGGTGAACCACTTCAAGAACAGCGCAGATAAACACCCGGCAAGGATACAGTATGATTCTCTGAACTCGCGGTATGTTGTCACTAAGAGGGTGCATTGTGGGTGACATGCTCAAGTGATATAGGCATCTTAGGAAGCCTATAAAGATTCAGCTTTCATAAAGATCATAAATAATAAGAAGCTGCTTGAGAGGTAAGTCGTGCCAAGTCGGCCCGCTGTTGGTTTGTTTTCAAGTGCTGTGGTAGCTAAATAAACCATTGAAAATACGAAAATGTATTGTTTGCCGTTGGCAATGTAGTGCTAGTACAAACCTGGATACGGCCGTTGGTTCAAGGGCGTTGAACTTTTCTGGGATTGGGAAACCCTGCGAGTCAGGCACTGGCAGAATCAGGTGGGGAGGGGGGGCAACTGGGAAATTTCCATCTCCAAAACCACTGATCTTTGCCGATTTTTAAAACATGCTTTTAACGATTTTCAGCCCCGTTGCCCCCCACCCCTCAAACCATCGGTCTGGATCCGATCCTGGAGTCAGGGTGTGGGTTGCTGAACAGCTGTCGATAGGGCTCATTTGAGAGTTTGTGTGTCGGTTTGTTGAGATCGAATACAATGGTTCTGTCTTTTTGTGGTTTTTATGAAACGCTCAGGGAAGGCCCTGTGGTTGGATTCCAGTCGGAGGGAGGATCGGAGACTTCTAAAGCTTTGAACCAAAAATACAAACAAGTGACACCCTTTCTAAACGAGAAGAATCCATATTTGGGGTCACGACTTTCCTCATGACAGCTTACAGGGGGTCATCAGGACAAAATAGGGGCGTGTAACGACATCTAGACTCTCTTCAGACGTGTCAATGTACTCCTTTATACGTGTCATGACTCTTTTAGGGGTGTTGGATGACTATTTGGTGTCAAATGACACCCTGCGCGGATTCGGATGACTCGGTAAGGGGAGTCGGATGACTCTTTTTGACTCCTAAATCAAGAGTCGAGTTTCCGAAGATAGGGCTCTGATACCCCTGATCCGAAGTTTGCTGGGGAAAAAACTTCCCAAAGAAGGGTCTTCCAGACACCCCAAAAGGGTGGAATTTTTTTACGGCATCAGCAGATACCCCAATCAGGTGTCATTTATTTTCTCAGTGTACATACACGTCTTAAAAGAATCTAGTCTGAGTTGTAAATTTATCCCGGATTGAAGAACATCAGTTTGGCTTATATCTTACTTTCGGAATGGCAGAGTGGATGGAAAATGAAACGAAAGCAGAGGACTTCATCACTACGTGAAGAGAGAGCAAGAACACCGAGAGCGCTCCAAACAACGCGTGTATTGTTCTGTAAATATAAATCAAGATGGCAAGTTCACTGTACCCGTACATGTCCTTTACTTTTGTCCTAACGCTGTGGTGGAAAGTGTCTCCACTGCGCCACGCCCCTGCAGCCCATACCCGGGCTCGCCCTTGTACGCTGGGTCCGGCCGCCTGCCTCAGGCTATCGGTGCTGGCCTGGCCTTGCTCAGCCGGCCGGGCCAGCGGTCTGTGTGCAGCTAGCGGGTTTAGAGGCAATACAGTGTTAAACCTACCAGCAGGATTTCAGTCGAGATCGGACGGTAACATTTTGGGGACTCTTCCGGGACGGTAACAACGTCCTTTATTTTTGCCTATCACACAGGGACAGCAAGAGCCAGTGCGGCAGTGATGAGCCCGGGGCGGCAGTTATGAACTAGGAACGGCACAAATTAGAGTAGCGGCGCGAATCAGACTGAAAGTGAACAGGCGAGGGCGGCGATAAGTTGGGGGTGGCATTGATTAGTCGGGTTGGTACGAGTCAAGACAAAGGTGATAAGGTGAGGGCGGAAATGTCAGCCTGGGTAGTAGTTATGAACTACGGGTGGCACGAATCAAGGCGGAAGTGATAAGCTCGGGGCGGCAGTGATGAGCCCAGGGCGGCACGAATCAGAGAGGAAGTGATAAGCCAGGGGCGGAATTCATTAGCCGAGGCGGTAGTGTTGAGCTGGGGGCGGGATTGAACAGGGTGGCAGTGGTAAGCCGGGGGTAGCACTGGTGAGCCACTGGCAGCAGTGATGAGTCGGGTGCTGTTTGAATCAGGGCGGCAGTGATAAGTCGGGGCTGGCACAAATCAAGGTGGCAGTGATAGGCAGGAGGCAGCAGTTTGGGCCACGGTGGCATAAATCAGGGTGGTAGTGATGAACCGGAGGCGGGATGATTCAGGGCCACCGTGGTAAGAGGGAGGCAACAAGAACCAGGGCAGCAATACTGAGCCCGGGTCGACACATGTATTAGGGGTGCTCAAAACAGAATTGGGGTGATCAAGTTATGATTGTCGGGTGCTCACACACCCCAGAGATCGAAAATTACTACATCCATGGCTGGCACCAAAACGGAAATAGCACGGCAGCAGCAGTTTACCATTTACTCGGTCTGGGAAATTTCTCTAATAGGCAAACAGATGCGGATTAGACGATTTTGGGCTGGTGTTTACTTTCTGGAGGGGTGTTTGAGATTTCTGCTGACTAAACTAAGCTGACAGCAAGGCCTAAGTTTGATCACTTTTGGGGGCCATGGCCGGATTGGTCTCCTCGGCAGTGATAAACTAGGGACGGCAGTGGTCAGCCGGGGGGCGGCAATGAGGATTCGGGAGGAAGTGACCAACCAAGGACGGCTCATAGATGGGTTGATAAAATAACGGTGGCAGCATTGATTAGCCAGGGACGGCATGAACCAGGGTGGCAGTGAAGAACCAGGGGCGGCAGTGATCAGCCAGGGGGCGGTAGTGATACACCAGAGGCGGCAGCGATGAGTCGGGTGTGGCAGTGATGAACCAGAGACGGCAGCGATGAGTCGGGGGCGGCACGCATTTGGGTAAAATAAGCCGGGGAGAGCATCGATGAGCGAGGGGCGGCATGAATCAGGGTGGCAGTGATGAACAAGGGTGGCTCCGGCCCTTTACGAGAGGGTAAACAAAATGTTCAGACTTGCATGACATTTTCACCTGCGCCTCTATATTGCAAGGCGGCTGTTGAACGCACGACAGCTGCGTCCCCGCAACACCACCTACAGTCGGCCGCCCACGCTCTGCACGACAGCTGCGTCCCCGCCACACCACGTACAGTCGGCCCCCCACGCTCTGTACGAAAGCTGCGTCCCCGCACACCCCTCAGTCGGCCCCCACGCTCTGTACGACAACTCGTCCCGCCCACACCACCTACAGTCGGCCGCCCACGCTCTCAGACAGCTGCGTCCCCGCCACACCACCTACAGTCGGCCCCCCACGCTCTGCACGACAGCTGCGTCCCGCCACACCACCTACAGTCGGCCGCCCACGCTCTGCAAGACAGCTCCGTCCCCGCCACACCACCTACAGTCGGCCGCCCACGCTCTGCACGACAGCTGCGTTCCCCGCCACACCACCTACAGTCGGCCGCCCACGCTCTGCACGACAGCTCCGTCCCCGCCACACCACCTACAGTCGGCCGCCCACGCCCTGCGCCACAACCTGCAGTCCATAGACATCACATCACGGCCAAATAGCACCACACGGGCGAGCACCACCCCTTCTCCCCTGCTTAAATTACCCATCTTGGGACTAACAATGCACAACCAACCAAGGTCACATATGTCAATCGTTAGGGGAGCAAAAAACCTCAAGCCTGTCGCCAACTGAATGTCTTACACCGAAATTTGTTGCTTTTAACCTTTAAAATGTAGGTAATTAGGTACTGAAGTACACAATACGACAACTGGTACCTAAATTGATATTAAACAACCAGTCAATAATATTCCTGAATTCGCAATGAGGCTTAACGACCATCACACATATGCGTAATACTGTCACATTTGTAAACGCAGCCGCATACACTAAAAAACGGCAGTGGCGTGGAAATTTTGGCCATCCGGGAATGACACGCGCAATCACAGTTTTCCGAGTCCAACGCTACCATCCCCTTGCCATAACATTACGATTCTGGAATGAAAAGCAGAATTCAGTAGGATTCTGGTTGTTTTTTTAAGGATAGGGCAAACATTGTTTCAATGAGTTTTCTCTGGTGCGCTGATATCATTGTTCGCTTGAAGGGAGTGTTCGACTTTTCCAAAACTCTTATAAACAAATTATGAACGAAAACAGTTTGGAAATATCCGTAGCATCCCTTGTTCCCGCCTTACACAGCTAGGAACAGTAATATCGACTTTTTTATTTCGAATCATACTAACATACACTTGTTTTGCAAGGGCTGGACAACATAGGCATTCCGTATTCAACCCTAGTCTTTCCCCGGGATGGAATTTCATTTATAGGGATGACAAATAATAATTTTTGAAGTTTAAATGTTGGGTTTAAAAGTGTTTTTAAAAGTTGGCTTCATTATCAAGTTCGAACATATATCACAGGAAGCGAGACGACTGGGTTTCTGTCTGCCAATGAGTTAACCGAGTACCACCAACTATGTCTAGCCAAAAGTGTACTCAGCACAGGTCAACCAACGGTCCTACGAGAAATGTTTCGTTTTACCGATCACGACCACCGAACGCGTCAGACAGGGCATCTGTGCCCACGCAGACCGCGGACAAATGCAGGCAATGAGGCTTAAAGGGAATGTGGCACCTTGGTCGAATCCTGGAATTTAGTGTAATTAGGCGTACTTTTAGTCAAAAATAATGAAACCACTCACGATTTCTCTGAAAAATATACAATAAGCTCAATATTTGGTTTTCAAAAATACTCCTCTAGAAAAAGAAATAAATATCAGACTGTGGATGATGTCACGATCTGGCAACCACTACCATACTTGAAACCCTTCAAGGGCTTCGATTGGCTGGTGCTCATCGTGACGTCAGCAGATTTCGTCACACCAGTAGCTCACAACAATGGCCGCCGGCGACGGGGGCTGAGGGGGGCTGGTGTCAGGAAGGTTTTAGCTTTTTTCTACGGAAATATCGAGTTCCAAGACAAATGAAATATGGAGTACCGGGTTTTCCGATCTGCTTTACAACTTGGGTATCTCCGTTAAAATCACGTTGTGAAGGTGCCACATTTAACGACCATCACACATATGCGTAATACTGTCACATTTGTAAACGCAGCCACAGACCCTAAAGAACGGCAGAGGCGTGGAAATTTTGGCCATCCGGGAATGACACGCGCAATCACAATTTTCCGAGTCCAACGCTATACCAACTGAGCTACCAGATATTTCTTGCCAGAGACATTCCCCTGAGGTTTTGATGCACTGAATCTGGAATATTGGCCAATGAATCAGGTCTACCAAAATCTTCTGCGAAGTGTTTAACTCCTATTGTGCTACAGAATCAAAATGACACTCGGCTTTTGGCATAACATTAGATTCTGAAAATAATTATGGTGCTAGATGTTATTGATTATTCTTTCAAAAATCTGATATCTTGAAGTTGTTTTCAAACTATAACTACCATCCCCATGCCATAACATTACGATTATGGAATGAAAAGAGAATTCAGTGGGATTCTGGTTGTTTTTTTAAGGATAGGGCAAACATTGTTTCAATGGGTTTTCTTTGAACTTTCGAGTCAGCGGCAGGGAGAATTTTTTTAAAGAAAATACTGTGAATTTTCTTTTAAAAAATCACATTTTCCTGACTTCCCGTGCCATAAATGATTTGATTTGCTTGCACGAAAACATGCTTTTTGGTGCTGAATAGGAAAATGTGGTGTTCATAAAACCTGAAGATCGTAGCAAAGACTAAATTAAAGAACTTATTAAGAGTCGTCGTGCTATCATATTATTTTTCATAAATGTTTTCTTACAAGAATAATTTTTTAAAAGTTTTGCGGGATTTCTTTATACATTTATAATCTAATTCCTGTTTCAATGTCTTTGTGCCACGCTTAATTCTTCTGGGAAAACTAGGTAAACATTGTTTACCCTGCCCACACCCCAAAACCACCCCCTGGTGATAGGCCAGGTGCGGCAGTGATCAGCCTGGAGGCGGCAGTGATGAACCAGAGACAACACTGATCAGCCAGGTGGTGGCAGTCAATGATCCAGGGCCGGCAGTGATCAGCCAGGGGGCGGCACGAGTCAGGGCGACTGTAACGAACCACGGGTGGTAGTGATCAATCGGGGGTGGCAGTGGTGAACCAGGGGCGGCAATGATGATTCGGGGGAGGAGGCAGTGACTAACCAGGAGGGGTAAATATATGGGTGGAGAAATAAACCGGGGACAGCATTGGTTAGCCAGGGGTAGCATGAATCAGGGCGGCAGTGATTAACATGGGGCGGCAGTGATTAACCAAAGGCGGCAGTGGTCATCCGGGGGCGGCAGTGATGAACTGATGGTGGCAGTGATCAGGCGGGAGCTACGGTGATGTGGCGTCGCAAATCAGGGAGAAAGTGATAAGCTAGGCAGCATTGATGAGCTAGAGGTGGAACCTATCAGGGTGGAAGTGATGAACCCGGGACGGCAGTAACTTGACAGGGGCGGCACGAATTAGGACGGCAGTGATGAGATAGGGATGGTTCTGTTCAGGGCAGCGGTGATAAGCCAGGGGTGGCACATGTATTGAGGGTGTTTAACACATGATTGAGGAGTGCTCAAATTAGGATTGGGAGTGCGCGGGTGCTCAGGCACTGCACGTGGTGAGGCGCGCATGCACAAGCGGTCATACAGCTTGTTGGTTACAGATATACGGATACAGATATACACATTGCCCAACACGATTATGTACACATTGAGCCCTGGTCACCGCGCGGAGCGGCAGCACACTGAGCACACCAATCAAGGCAGGCTGCGTGCCATGGATCAGCACGCTGCTGTCGTCAAAGGTCAACACACTTTCAAACTGGCATGATTCCAGCTTCGCGCGACTTCCGATGACTTTCGCTGGCTCATGTGACGTCAGCGCCGAATCCTGACGATGACGTCGACGTCGCTGGCTGAGCCGCCCATGTGCACGTACAGGCGGTACCAGCCGGCGGCGCTGACGCGGTAGGTCACCTCGTGGTACCTGTGCCACACGTAGCGCAGCTCGGCACGGGTCGTCACCGTTTGGTGCGCGGCGAGCACGTGCACGCTGTGTGGAGCACTCTCCGCGTCGGGCACGAACAACTGCAGACAAGGCAGGTGTCAGAATCACAGCACAAGGCCCCACTTTGCAAGACACGTGTCGGTAACGGTGGTGGGAGTGGTGGTGGTGCATCCAAAAGTTAGATTTATACCAATAACGAAAAGAAGGACACATAATTAGGGTCAACATTAAATTAAACGAAGAAATTATTTCTTCGAGCTGAAGCCTTCCTTGGTGTAGATACCGGTCAAAGATTTACTGCAGACAAAAGCAAACCAATCTTCTCATTGACTCTGGTGCGCTGATATACATTGTTGGGTTGAAGGGAATGTTCCACTTTTCCAAAACTCTTATAAACAAATTATGAACGAAAATAGTTCGGAAGCCTCCGTAGCATCCCTTGTTCCTGCCTTAAACCGCTAAGAACAGTAATATCGACTTTTTATTTCAAATCATACTAACATACACTTGTTTTGCAAGGGCTGGACAACATAGGCATTCGTATTCAACCCTAGTTTTTCCCCCGGGATGGAATCCCAATTATAGGGATGACAAATAATAATTTTTGAAGTTTAAATGTTGGGTTTAAATTTTTCTTTGATTGTCAAGTTCGAACATATATCACAGGAAGCGAGACGACTGGGTTTCTGTCTGCCAATGAGCTTACCGAGTACCACCAACTATGTCTAGCCAAAAGTGTACACAGCACAGGTCAGCCAACGGTCCTACGAGAAATTTTCCGTTTTACCGATCACGACCACTGAACGCGTCAGACAGGGCATCTGCGCCCACCCAGACCGCGGACAAATGCAGGGAAGCGGAGACTAGCGTATGTGACGGCGGCACCTTTTAACAGCCTGACAACCGAAGTGCGAAACTATAATATGATTTGCTTTAAGAGTAGACTGAATGTTCCACTCAGGGATGAAGAGTAGCTGGATGCAGGAGAGTTATCGAGTTGTACATTTTAGAGTGAACTAATTCTTTGAACTAGCGTAAATGATTCTTAAAATTAATTTTACTATAACGATAACTGATCAGGTTTGTAGACTCGCATTAAGCCTGCTAAGTATTTTATGTTTTATGCTTTTTAGTTTTACTTATTGTACTGCCTCTTTTCAATGAAATGTGTACGACGAATTATTTGCTAGCTCTACCGTATTGCGAGTGATTGTGGTGTCGCGGTGCAAGGTTCCTAAGTGTGTGCGATCCATGGTGTGAGTGTGTAATGTGATGAGGAGACTGAAAAGCCCCACAAGAGGAGTAATCCGATAATATACTGATACTGAGGTACGGGCAACTGGTGTGCGATCGGCCCACGGAAGGTTGAGTGGAGGAGTGAGCCCTTGATAGACTCCCCAGGATCGGCCCGCGGAAGGTTGAGTGGAGGAGTGAGCCCTTGGTGGACTCCCCGGGATCGGCCCGCGGAAGGTTGAGTGGAGGAGTGAGCCCTTGATGGACTCCCCGGGATCGGCCCGCGGAAGGTTGAGTGGAGGAGTGAGCCCTTGATAGACTCCCCGGGATCGGCCCACGCAAGGTCAAGTGGAGGAGTGAGCCCTTGGTGGACTCCCCGTGCGTTGAGTATAGGCCTGCTCGGGCGAGGCCCGTACGGATTGGTAAATTAAAGCTCGAAATTTGGCCGTGCTGGTGATCCCGTGCCGTCTGACTATTTTCTATATTTTACCAAGAAGAAAATCACGACTTCTCTGACGAAATTTGGGAAGAGACGGCAAAGGATGGTTCTGCCTTCCCTTGCTGGCTTTGGAGGGAAGCATAGCCCCAGTCCCCAGAGATCAGAAAAAGTAATTTGGTTCCCCAACGCAGACCAGTCATCAGGTAAAAAAATAGTATTTATTAGGCGATATTATTCAAAATAAGTTTAGATGGTCTTCAGGCCATGAAAATATTTTTAAAGTGTACAATAGTGCAAAATTTCATAATACTTTTATTCTTGGGGTTTAAAATGTTTTTTTTCTTTATGCATATTCCTAAGGAACTTGGGTCACTGATTCCAACAAAAAAAGACATTTGAAATCTGTTGGCAAATTCTAAATTGATGGCGATATAAATGCTTTACGCGCTCGTAAAGGCCTTCATGCATAACCCAATATCTCCAAAGCTTACACTTAATTGCTTTCAAAGTTTGTATGTATATGTTTTCCGACATTTTCATTCAAAATCTGTGCATGAAATCAACTTTGACAAGAAATTTAAATATTAAAAAAGTGGACCATGTTTTTGTCAAAATTGCATTTGCTCCAAGGATGTCACAAGAAGTCTAAAAAAATCCAAACACCAAAACTTTTAGATAAAATGTGCCATCCCGACAAGAGTAAGAGTGATTCATTAATGTGGTTAAGACATATTGTTCAATTCCAAAGTTAAGTTTATTTTTCCAAATTATAGTACTAAACTGGCGGATTAAAAACTTTCCAGGTTTCAGCTTCATGATATATGGTGAGTGAAAGACCAAGGAAAATTTTACTATACAGCCACTTCCTACACACAGCATGAGATGCTGACTGTAAAATTTACAACTTTCTCCGTTCAAACATTTAAGCTATCAAAGCAGACTCGAGTCTTACTTGCGAGAAGGTTGGTAGGTACCTGGAGTAATGCAAGATTATCTTATTGGGATGTCACAAAATATATAATGAATTATTTTATCATGTCCCTGTCACCCATTTTGAGCATTGGCCAGTCAATACCCAGTTGAAGTAGTCCACTCCAGGCCCCACTTTTTAAAGGTTCAGGAAGGATAACTGGAATTATTTGAAACCAGTATGGACCGAGTGCCGCGCGTGCGCGCATCGAGAATGCACTTCCAACCAGTCCCAGTTTCCCTACTCTATTACCTTGCTCCCGTGATATACATCTTCACCGCGAGGTTCAAATCCACAATGAAAGCAATAGAGTCCACAACCTAAAAAAACTATGTAGACGAGTCCGGCGCACTTTTTTGCATTGTGCTCCATAACAATTTGCAACGCGTGCGCCAGCTTTTCAGCCGGGGTCCACCGGATGGCACCAGCCTCCACCGGGATGCGAACGGATTCACTTAAAGGGAGATACGCGAAAACATTATTATTGTGGTTTCTTGCTATTTGAAAAATCCTGATAACGAAACTATCACTTATTTTTGTATCTTCGGCAAAATTTTGGGAGGCCACTCACTTATTATCGAAATAGGTTAACAGGTTCAATAAAATGCACATCACTTACCCATGCCCATACTCATCACTTACTTTTTCGAAAACTATTTAATAGTTATCGAAAAGTAAATGTTTTTTATAATACAAATGTCTGTTCTCCTTTATTTGTATTTGAATTAATTTTAAAAAGCTTTTAAAAACTACAAAATGAGTTAGTTTGCCCTAGAAACGGAAAATTCATAATTACTCAAGTCTTAAGCGATTTCGTACCGCGGGTCTTGAGTCATTTTCTGCTTCAGCCCCAGGATGACAAAACTTTTGCGTCAGATAGGTCACGTGACCCCGGTTTGAGAACTCCTAGGCTTCTGATTGGTTAATTGTGATTTCTTTTAAGCCCTATATCTCTGTTTCAAAAGAGTTTTGGAATGTTGTTTTTCTAAAGTAATTTTTTCTGTAGAAGTCCAAAGTTCTACATCACTATTTAGGATAGATATGACCTAATTCTTAGAGAAATTGATAGCCTTAGCCGTGTACGTCATATACATCGATATGAGGTGTACCGATAAAGTTGTCTAGAAATGTTGACTTTGAGAGCGATTTTAAGGCATGTGCAGGCCGAATTCGCAAAAATGAGAATGGGACTCCTGAAACAACTTTTTGTAACCTTTTCATACAGCCAATAAAATTTTTTCGCGTATCTCCCTTTAACCATAGTCCCCGGGGACCCCGGCCCGACCGCCCTCGATACTTGCCCCAGCTCCTGATTCGTCTAGAATGGCTGAAAGCAGTTTTTTTGCTAGTGCTAGCGGCAGTGAAAATAATGGAGCAGAAAGACTACAGATAGGTGAATATCACGCGATGCTCAAATAATCCACGAAGTGGAGAATCAACAGCTCAAAAGTACCTAAGACACAATGTTCACATGTCAAAAGACAAGAAATACTGCAGTAGAGGAAGAACGAAAAATGTACAGACTCCCCGGCAGCTGAAGATCCTCCCCAACTATGTAGACACGTTCGGAATTTTTCTGAGCTCTGCCAATGTCCCCGTCCCTTGGATCCGCGCCCGGGCATTTAACCCACGCCCCACCGGGGTCCAGCGCCACTGCGCGCCCCACCGAGGTCCAGCGCCACTGCGCGCCCCACTGGGGCCACCGATGCCCCCCCTCTAACTCCGATAATATAGGGGTTAACCTAAAGCTGCCAAGTCTGTTGAAAAGCTCGTTTGAGTTCAGTAAGATTTTACAATACATGTTTAAGCGCTCAGTTCAATGGTTTGACTTCCAGAGGTCAAGATTAAGTTACGATATCAAGTCACGATAGGCTACTTCTACTAAAATATGGAATGCTTAAGAAACCTTGGCATAGCTCTCGTGCCACTAGAGCTATTGAGATCTAGTAAAATCATTTAATAGGAAAATGCCAGGGCTTTCTCCGCTACCTGGAACATAATGAACTCCAGCCAGTGGTTTGACCTCCATAAGTCACCTCATGGTCTAATATGACCTGAGGTCACGAAAGGTCATAAAGTGGCCTTATCGTATATCAAATGAAAGCCAGTGACGAGACATATAAGATGACCTGACGTAAATAAATTCCCGGATAAATATTTTTAGACCCTGGAGGGGTCATGAAGTGCAGAAAGTTTGAAATTGATCTATGAGAAATGTAGCTATGTTAGAGCCCAAAAGTTGAAGTGAGGTGAAATTAGTTGACCTGGCCTGGTGGCCTGACCTAATGTGACCCGGAGTAAAAAAAAACAGGGATGATGGGAAAATGATGGGGTAAGAGGTAGACACCTCAATCGCGATACTGCGCCTCGTCGTTTTCTGTTATTCAGAAAAAAAATACCTTAGGGGTCCATCGATGCCTCCGGTGGGGCAAGAGTTAAACATCTAAAGGATTTAAATGTCAGATGAATTCCGATGAAGAAGTTGTTCACCCAAGACCGTAATTCTAAAAACCTTTCTCACGATTTAACACCAAATTGAAATACCTAAGACCAACATTGTGTACTGGGTACAGGAATTTTGTGTCATATCTAAGAGCTCGTATGTACTTTTTCTTGCAAGCGTCATGAAAGGCATCCCCGAAAATATCACTATTTTCTGCGGCAGCCTTATGGGGTGGGGAAATACATGTAGAACCCACTGGGCCACTGTTCCCAAAGTCCCGGCCTGGGTCATCCTCCATTTGAGAAAAAAGTTTAGTTCTAAAATTCCCTTCTCAACTTAATTTTCAGATGTTTTTTTACAAAATAATTAGCTGCCAATCAACTATTACCATTATCAACTATACCATGTACACACAACAGCACATATTTACCGAATTCTAAAACGTTGAAATGAACAGGTGTTAAAATTATGTTAATTCTTATGTTTGAAGTTATTGAGAGAAATTATGGTAGAAAAGAAGAAAGCTTATAACTTGCTGTGAAAACGTTTCTCCAGGTTTCACAGGCGGAAAAATCACGATTTTTCCGATAAGTTTTTTGGGGAAGGGGGTTAAGATAGTTTGGCCCCTTAGTCCCTTTAGCGAGGAGCACGGCTCGGATGCCGCCCGCCCTTAGTAGCGCACCTTTAACGTGAGCTGCTTTTGTATGATTAGAGCCATGCCTCTGTTCTTACGGCTATCGGTAAATGATATGAAGCCAGAGTTTGGATATTGCTCGATGCATATCAGGCCTCCATTTTTAATTGAGGCAGTCCTTCACTGAGTATCCATGACACTAATTTTTCCATCGTTGTAATTTTACAAAAAAAAGCCTGGCCAAAAAAAACTGCAGCAGCTTCGGAAAGAGAACAAATAGGTTAACGGTTTCACACATGGTGAAAAAACAGCCAAAAATGGACACCCCGGTGCTCTTTCCTGCTCCTGGTTTGTAATCCTCCTAGAGGAGACGAGAATTAAAATACTCCGATCAACCTAAAAAATGATTCCAGTAAATCATGTGGCTATATTTGTAATAGTGTAGCGGTAGAGCTAATGCCACCAGTGGTAGCGGGATTTGAAAAAGTGGCTGCGCCTCCGGTGAGCCCACGGCGAGAAATGTTGGCACTGATGGAGCGGGAGACAGGCACCAATGATTCATCATGGAGGCGCTAGTGATGCAAATATATCAAAACAGCAGGTTTCTGCTGTTTTGGTGAGGAGGGGGAGGGCTGCAGTGGCAAGGCGCGGATTTTGAACAGGTGGGACGCCCACAGTGAGGCGTAAGGGTGCCGGTGGAGTGAAACTATGTAAGGCACCAAACATGCAACATGGGGGCGCTAGAGGTATAGAGCAGATAGTCAGAAGATGGGGAGGCCCACAGTGAGGCGTGGGGCACCAGCAGTGCAGAGAGGGCGTCAAAAACTGGGCGAGCCCTCAGTGAGAGGCTGGAGCGCCGGTGGAGCAAAAGCAAACCACAAACAATGTCCCATGGAGGAGGAAGTTGTGTAGAGCGGAATGTCATGACGGGGTGACCACAGTGAAACATGGATGGAGCGAATAGAGGCACTAATGATGTACCATGCGTTGCCAGTGAAACAGGGCTGGTTGTCAAAATGTGTGTGAGTGGGGGGAGGGGAGGGCACAGTGAGGCGTGGGGGCGCCGATGAAGCAAAACGAAAAGAACATTAATATACTTGAGGGCGCCGGTGCCAGCGGTGGAGCAAAGACTTCATTTCGGGAGGTGGCTAGGGGGCTCGAGCCTCCCCCGTCATTTCCTCGGAACAGCCTCCGGCTATGCAATTACGATAGACACTCTGTCATCTGGTGGGAGGGAGAGGACTTAAGTCCTCAGAGTCCCCCCTTCGATGTTACAGAACAAGGCGTCAAAAGTGAGGTGTAGGGGGTGCCAGCAGTATATCTCAGGAGCCACTGCTGCAGTATAGTGGGGGCCCACATTTGACTATGGGGCTCCCGTATTTCCGTGAGAGCATGCAAAAGTGGAGCAGGTGGTGGCGGTCTCGGGTACTTCACCACCGAAGGGAACCACAGCTCCCGCCCCTGGATCCGCCCCTGGTTTACAACTCTTTATACATACCATAAAGCGGTTATCGGCGTCAACTGTCCCTTGGTAGAGTCCCGATCCAAAGACAGTGACTCGCTCCTTGCTGTGTCGAACGAGATCTTCATGCTTGAGCAGATTCCGAGCCACAAGTCGAGGCCTGGAGCGCTTACGCGACAGATACGGATACTCTGACATCACCCGAGGCTCAGAGATGCCAGGTCCGGCCTCGGCGACCGATGAAAACACCGTCTCCTCCACATTCAGCAGCTCGTTGCCGCTATCGTCGTCCTCAGCACGCTCCTTCAGAAGGGTGTCAGCGCGTGCGAGGGTGGTCAACGTCCGGTGAATGCCCAGCAGGTCCAGGTCGAACCGACCTTGCCTTCCTCTTTCAGGTGACCTTTTATCCTGTAGCAGCGCGATGTTCGCCTTTTGCGATGAATGATCGGATAGGTCTATTGAAGATCCCCAGACTGGTGCTATCTGTCCGTCTCGAATTGCAGCAAAATATTTTTGCACAGTATGGAAACGGCTCTCCTCTGCCGAGATGCTCGCGAGCTCCCACGAAGACTGGGACCTGGGCATCTTTGCTGGTGAGCCTGAGGCAGACCTGCAACCAAACGCGCGCTCTTGAGGCGTGTTCTGATAGCATTGGGATGTCAGTGACGGGGACTGCTGATGCTCCGTGCCCTGAGGAGCAGACAAAGCCTGGACAGAGACCTGCTGTTTCAAAGCGTCCACCGGCATGTCCGTGAATTTGGTCTTGTTGCCGTTGCGGCTCTCCAAGCGATTGCCCTCATTCAAGGGCACAACCACCAACTCCGGGGGTTCTGAGTCAAGGAGCTGGTTCTGCGGCAGGTTCACCATGCTGCGGCTGCCACGCAGCCGCTGGTAGTGCTGTCGTTGACTCCGCATCTCACTCAGCTGCTCATATTTACTCCTGAGCCGGACCACGTGGCCCCAGCTCAGCAGACCCTCGTCTGGAACACCTGTAAGAAACAGAAGAAGAACATAACAGTCTGCTGTGATGCGGCATATGCTGGGACAGCATGGGCTGTTGGGGCTCTTAGCACTACCGGGAGCGTAGTAAATTGTGCGCGTCGATATGAGATTTGTAAAGTTGCTGGCGTCATTGTTGTGGGAGTGGTGTGTTTGAGGATGCGGTGCTCGGTTAGGCAACGATAGTGGCATTGGCTGGCAGCGGGGCTGAGTCAGAGCTGAGGCAGGATTAGAGCTAGAGAAAATACGGCCGGTGCTGCCAAATCAAGGACTATTCCCCAAAACATCCCAGACCTTCATCGCTGCTAGTAATTCTTGGGAACATTATTTTGGTTGTTTGTACATAAGGATTAGGCTCAAAATTAAAATTAAATGTTTGCTTCATTTGGCAACATACAGGGTTTTTCACTAGAACTGATATTTTTCATGAGATCGGTACTGGCACTTTCAGGCCAATGCACGAATGGGCCATGCATGCACGATGATATGTGACATTGTTTGAATTTTAGTTATTCTGTCATTTGAAACAGCCTTGGGTGATACTTTGAGAGCTGGATCACAATCTTTAATAAGGCGGTAGGTGTCAATTTTTTTGTTTTTCTCATCACGGCTCGGTTTAAATCAGGATATAGAAAAGTAACAGCACCTGCTTTTATTGCAACTCTCATGGGCTGCAACAAGTGAACAAACGGATCATCAATCACGCAACACCACCCCCGTCCAGGTCTGGAATTCCCGTTTAAGCTTTCCTTTTATTTTCCCACCACATCACTTTCTGGCCTCATTGCTCCCGGCCCTCAACTTTGACCTTCATGGTCCCCCATGCCTCTCGTTCTGCCTGTTGGGTTTTTGCTTTAGCATAAACCATTTTTTCTTCGCTCTACAAAACGTGTTCTTCGAAACTTTTGGTTGTTCAAGGAACAACAACAAGCACTGTATCTTAAGGCTCCGTACTCAAGAATTTCCCATGTTCCTTGGTGAACGGACCGTTCCTTCGTTGTACTTGCCAAATGTAATATTACTGCATTAATAATATCAAAAAGGCGCAAACATATGAATATAAAATATCACGACAATTTTAGCCACGTGCAATAAATGGAACAAACTCAGACAATGTTGGTATCCACTGCCTGAGAGGCAAAAATCTGTTTTCTTCATAGAGATCTACCATAGCCAGAGCGGACAGCACACCTGTGTGGACGTCAAAATTGAACGTTTTGTTAGTACATATCTGGGCGTCTGTGAGGAAGCTCGTGACTTTTTGCTGAAACGCCTCTCTGCTAGTCGTCTGAAAACTTCTGGTGACCTAATAAGTTATAAATTTCGTAAAAATCGTATGGCCACCCCACAAATATTTACTTAGTCGTCTCATAAAAGTATACCTACACTATTCAGAGACACTGTTTACGAATACAGCAGAAGTATCATTTTCCTTGACATGATAAGTTACAATGGCTTGTTTTATCTTAGTATGTTATATTCCATAGAGCTACATAGACCATCTGTTATCGAAGTAAGAGTATAGACAGTCACAGGAACTGTGATAAAATATAAAAAATTACAATGCTTCAGAGTTGTCAAAACTTCAGTGCAACAAGTTTTGACATCTTTGTCACCATTGACCAACGTCAAGATCAGCGCGCCCAGAAGAATCACTGTACCAGGTATCACCATACACTTAACTATTCGGAACGATGACTGTCATCACCTCATGGGCGTGCTATGCTTACCATCATCCTACTCCAATCGTCACGATTCCAAGCCTTGACTAAAATGGCACACGGGTCTTATTGGTGCCGCAGCATTGTCATGTGTTCAGTCAGTGCCCTCGGAAGACGTTTAGCTTATTAAGCCTCTGGCGTGCATGGATTGCTGCAATCGCAATGTTCTGAAGTGAGCTATGTGGCACAGGCGGAGTTCGTAGTGCGTTCCGACGAGACGCCGCATCAGACTGGTAGCTTGATTTTCTATCCCATACGCCGTCTTGATGGCATGCTGTCCCTAGGGCCATAGGGTCACCGCTGCTGAGCTACTCAAGCCCAGTGATCTCCAAACGTTGCCGACTGAGGTTAGGGACATGACTCGCTTCAGCAGAAACAGCTCGAATGTGTCGTTCTGCTGTAAGCATAAGGTGGAGGGTGCTCCGTGAGGGAAAGTACAGGCCCCATTGTTCTTAATCCGGATCAGCATGTACGGACTGGTTTTGTCATCGGGGGGCTGATCACTGACAATGACACGGGGCGATACAAGGCGACTAGGGGAAGCTCAAATCCCCCATCCCTCCCACGAAATGTCAGAGTGTTTATAGTAACTGCACTGCCGGGGACTGTTCCGAGGCAATAGCGACGGGGCTCGAGCCCCTCCCCATAATGAATTACTGGATCCGCCACTTATCGTAGGTATAGAAAGGGTGCAAAGTCAACTCATTTTTACATTTGGTTGCAAGTGCAGACATATCTACGATATGTCCACGAAGTTAGATACAGCTGTATATGCAGCTCAGTCCAAAGTGCTTTACATTCGGTGATGGGATTGCGCTTCTTTTCAATCTCGGGCGGTCTGTGCCTCCGGTAAAATCATCAGCAGAGAAATATCGGCTGTAAGCCTTGCTGCAGGTATGGAGGGCCTCCAGTCGGGGTGCCTGTTGACCGCAGTGATCCAGAGTGCCTTTGTGGCTGGGTTGGCAGGAAATCTGGAAATTTATTAATTTTTGAAAGCTCTGTTTCAGCTAGAGGCTACATTTAAAGCTCACCGTAGCAAATATCACCGTCTCAAATGTATAAAAAGCATCTTTTATCAAAGTATGTCCCCAATTTTTCAGTCTCAGGACTCCATACTCAGACTCACTTTAATCAAGAAACGGATGGATAGGTAATTTCGATTTCACATAGTGCATTCGTTTCGGACACTTTTAGGTCTCCTTGCTTCTCCTATGGACTGGTGTACTTATGATAAATTTGATGCTTTTAACGATGATCCTATTTTTTGGCACATTAAAATTTAATAATCCATTGGAGAACACTAATAACACACAAATAACTAGCAATTGTGTGTGGTTTTGAAACTGTATGTTTTACACAACTTATTGCCGTTAATGACTGATCCCGGGATGAGTGTAGTGGGGATATGAAAATAATAAAGGACTACTATTAGCGAATTGCAATATGAAGTCTTCAAAGTTAGTCATGAAAATTTCTAAAGTGTCAGCCATGTGATCACATATGTTGAGAAAATAGAATGTTGAGTTGACTCAACTCCTGACTCACAGCTCAGAGGCTGACTCCGATTCTGAGTCGACTCAACTGGTCGTGCACTTGAGTCGACTCAGAGTTAACCCAAATCTGGAAGTGAGTCGACTCATTTCTGACTCAAGGAAAATTTGAGCCGACTCAGAGTGGACTCCGACTCTGAGTCGCGACTCAACAAGTCTGCTAGCATTAAAGGAGCGCCGAACGTTGCGGTTCTCATCCAGAGGCGTCGGCCCGGAGTTATTACGGACCTTTAACCCCGATCATAACGCTGAGAAACATTCATTGATTATACCTCGGAATCCATAAAGCGTTGAGTGATATTGGGGATGTAGGTGCCCAGGTGTATACAGCAATTGCAAAGTTAAAGTACCCAGAAGTGTTAGTGAATATTTTCAGTGGCTCCAAATGGTAGATGATTTCCTGTATCCTAGGCCGACTGAACAGAAAGTGATTCTCGGCTGGGACAACTCGAACGGAGCGAACCAGAGAAATATGCTAACGGACTTGGTTGATTCACCATTGAAACAGGGAGCACGGGAGGTAAATGCTTGCGCGGCCGATTTCCTCGTGCAGTATTCTCATGCTTTCAACATGACTAGAAAATGTTCAGTGTTAATAGTGTTTTTGAGCATACTTTCCAAGTTATTGCAGATTCGGTTTTTTAGATCACAACGTTACTACTTGGACGCAACATGCATAATGCAACATGCAACATGCACTCAAGTCAGTAATGTTTCTATTATTACCGGCTCTTGCTCTAGTTGGGATGGGGCATGAGCGTACCGGAGGTATATGACATTGGAATATTGGGTGATGGGGACGCGCCTGAGTGTGTATAGGTCTTTTTATGTCCGCTTGCACACAATTTAAACTGTGTCTGACCAATCGAAGGTCGTTTTATATCATACTGACGTGACAGAGGTATGTACATGTTGTGCATCGTGTTCCAGTGTTTATGAAGTAAGTGGTGAGTTTCCAACAATATTAACAAAATCTTACATCCACCATGTTTGACCTGAAATACGGAACGAGGTCACGGTGGACACCACCATATTTAAAAGATTTGTCGATCGGTGATGTCCTTCCCAAATGTGGTATTATATTGAGACGGGAAAGTGCAACAAAACTTAATGGCCCATTTCCAAGCGCTTGGGGGATTTCTTTCATCATCATGATGTTTCTCACCATGCTCATGGTCTATAGGCGGATCCCACACCCCTCCCTCTAAAATGCAGTCTTGGATCCGTGGCTGACCCGGTTGATGCAGCCGGGGTCAGGGGACGGGGCGTTGGCCCGGACAGCTGAGGAATGCATAGCGCCAGAGCAGTATCATTGTCTGCACGGACGTGGATTAAAGACAGTTAAATTGATAACAAAAGTAAAATCTTTGCCGATTCAATTAAAGCAATTGTCCAGTTAACCACCTAGTAGGTGCCCTTGTGCAAATCTTGCATTGGTTTGATGCTCTTCCAATATCATATATGATCTGTAGCTTGCACTAAATTTCTGATGTTTTAAACGAGTTTTTCGTGTATGCCATTCTTAACAGTGACCGAAAAAATCGCCAGGACAGAGTTGGATCCATACTTTCATGGGAAAGAGGGGGTTAGGGGGCCTCAACACCACCACACTTAACCCACGAATAGCTTCTACCAAAAAATTGTGGGGCCCTGATTGAGGGTGCGGGCTTGAACCCTCTAGACCCGCTCCTTGTATCCACCACTGCGCCAGAGGTTTCATTCGTTGATTTCGGGGTTTGTCGGGTCATTTATTTTGTACCTATTTTGGCTTATGTCATAATAATTTTATATGACACCTACTAATTACTCTTAATAAAATTATTTGAAATCAGTTATTTTAAAACAACTTACTCTTATGTTATCAAATGACTGCAATCCCAAAAGTCAGGAACTGCTACATCAGAAAAATCAACCAATGACGTCACACGTGCGTTGACCAAATGAACCAAATACAACGCCCGGACGATTTTACCTATAAAGTTATATAAGGCCTTGCGTTAAACTGAGAAATTTGACCAGCGCCCTAATACAGCTTAATTCAACAAAAGGTTGCCATGACAACGATCTAATGTACCACGAATCCTTGCAATAAATAATGACTTTCTCTGCCAAAATTATTTAGTGGTGGGCTAAATCCAGAAGTTCTCGTTGAAATTAGCACGTGATTCTCCAATTAACCTGGCCAAGATTTGTACTAACAAAACTTTCAATTTT
The DNA here is from genome assembly GCA_034440635.1 of Lepas anatifera. Classification (NCBI taxonomy): domain Eukaryota; kingdom Metazoa; phylum Arthropoda; class Thecostraca; family Lepadidae; genus Lepas; species Lepas anatifera. The sequence goes on along the minus strand of JAOTON010001900.1, from coordinate 132,698 downwards.
GACGTCAGGGTACTGCCGTTTTGTACCAGCCCCCTCCAACAGCAAGCGCAGAGGACCGGATGTAACGTCACACCTCATAGCATATAACATGGGAAAATTAGATGATTAAATGTCCAATTGTTTTTGCAAAAACAGGCCCATAATCGAAGATGCAATGCATATTTATTGCATTTGGGAAAAACTTGATTGCTGCGTATGCTCACAAATTTGTAAGCGGGCAGTGCCATTAGCAGCAGTTTGACGCACGGCCCAATGGTGAAGGAATTCTTCCACGCCCGCGTGACGTCATGTGGGCGTGAAGGAATCCCTCTTGAACGTACCTTTAAGTAAAGGTATCTGGGTTTTGTACAGGATGTCCGCCCTAGTTATAGTAGATCTTTATAGTTTTCTTATAAAATCCTACATTTTCCAATTAGCGAATGATGATTAAATCCGTTACACCTGTCCATTAATTACTATCCATGCCAATGAATTAGCATGCCAACAAAATTCCATATATTTTCAGCAAAATTGTATCAAACTTACCATTTTCTGGGTATTCTAAGGGTCTTAAAACGCGCATTGACGGGGGTCTGAGCCACCTTCGCATTGACGGGGGCGGGTACCCGCCCCCCTAAGATCTCGAGAACCACGGTAGGTAGCGAAAAACAGTAAACGGCGTTGGGCTGCCCTTCCACTTCTGCATCGAAAACATTTGAACCATTTTTTTGTCAGGTCACATTTAAGGTTACGAGAGGTCAAAACATACCGTCATAGGGATAACATGTAAATTCAGTTTTTCGGCCATTTTTTTAACTGCATGAACTATGTATTTCACTCACCATTACATCTGAACAAGTAAAGATAGAGCAAACGACTTGAACTATATGAATTCTCTCAGTAAGCCGAATCGAATGATATATAATTTGACCTTGCTAGGTGAAATCAAGGATTTGACCTGACCTGAGGTCAGGTCAGGGTCAAATTATATAAAATGCATATCATTAGAACCGCAAAGCCCAGGCAAGTCTAATGCAGCTAAAATAAATGTTCTATCACCATCCGTTACTGAGTTATTCCGTAAAAACCATTTTTCCATGTATTTCCAATGGAGAGGTCATGCGTCGTACCTGACCTTAGGTCATCGATATCAAAAATACCGGAACATATTTTAGAGAACTTGGTGGGGCAATTATGTGATATGAGTTTCAATCGGATAAGTTCACCCTGCTCCGACTTATGCTATCTTAAACTTTTTTTGAGGTCGGGTCACTTGACCTGTACTGGTGACCTGACCTGAGATGACCTAACCTTAAAATTTTCACAGAAGTTGTAAAAATGATGAGGGAAAAGGGATGCTAAGTACGGCGGCGATACGCGCCGCCGTTTTCTGCTATCTCCGAAAAACCCGAGGGCGGCGGGTACCCGCCCCCGTCAATGCGCGTGTTAACTAAACAACTTAAAAACATCAGTTCGAGTGAAACACCCTGTAGTCATAGCAGTGGAAATAAATGAGTCATCCCAGCCAGTGTCTGAACACCCCTCGATCTCGGATCCTGCACGGTATGAACGCCAAATTCGGTGACTGGCGCATAAAAAATAATGACCAAACTATATGGGTCACTTTTCTGCTAAAGTTAATATTGAGGTTACGACTGGACAAAGAAGGTGACGGCTGACAGGAAATCCCGAGAGGGTTGCCAATAACGATCACGAATAACCCCCTCCCCTTCCCACTGAGGCGTGGGATATGACTGTCCTGTGATGTGACATGACGAATACAAAATGTTGCCTGAATTTGCCTTAATATGTATAAAGGATTACCATAAAAATGTAAAAATTGGTTTCGAGGTGTTTTGGGGACCCTCCATTCTTAGTTCCCGTAAATCTAAAATATGCTCTACATCTCAGTGTGTCTTATCTAGAAAGAAAAGGATTAAAAATTGTATACCAGACTAACACGCGCATTGACGGGGGTCTGAGCCACCTTCGCATTGACGGGGGGGGCGGGTACCCGCCCCCTAAGATCTCGAGAACCACGGTAGGTAGCGAAAAACGGTAAACAGCGTTGGGTTGCCCATCCACTTCGCCATCGAAACCATTTGAACCAAATTTTTGTCAGGTCACATTTAAGGTCACGAGAGGTCAAAACATGCCGTCATAGGGATAACATGTAAATTCAGTTTTTCGGCCATTACATCTGAACAAGTAAAGATAGAGCAAAATGACTTGAACTATATGAATCCTCTCAGCAAGCCGAATCGAATAATATATAATTTGACATTGCTAAGTCAAATCAAGGATTTGACCTGACCTGAGGTCAGGTCAGGGTCAAATTATATAAAATGCATATCATTAGAATCGCAAAGCCCAGGCGAGTTTAATGCAGCTAAAATAAATGTTCTATCACCATCCGTTACTGAGTTATTCCGTAAAAACCATTTTTCCCATGTATTTCCAAAGGAGAGGTCATGCCTCGTACCTGACCTTAGGTCATCGATATTAAAAATACCGGAACATATTTTAGAGACCTCGGTGGGGCCATTATGTGAAATGAGTTTCAATCGGATAAGTTCACCCTGCTCCGACGTATGCTATCTTAAACTTTTTGTGGTCGGGTCACTTGACCTGTACTGGTGACCTAACCTGGGATGACTTAACCTTAAAATTTTCACAGAAGTTTTAAAAATTATGAGGGAAAAGGTATGCCAAGTACAGCGGCGCTAAGCGACGCCGTTTTTCTGCTATCTCCGAAAAACCCGAGGGGGCGGGTACCCGCCCCCGTCAGTGTGCGTGTTAACATGTCACGGAATATAAAAAAACGCGTACCTAGAATGCTATGATAGCGCTCTCACCGTGAGGTCTGTCATCATGTTGACTGCTGTTCCTTAGCATTCGTTTTCTCTCCTCAAAGTCGAACTCTGTGAATGGGCCTGGCTGCTCCCGGCCCGCCTGGCTCTGTAAGGCTTCCGGTACGTTCTGCCCCGTGCGGGTCAGAGTGCGGATAAAGTCCTCTGTTTTTAGGGGTTTGACAGGCTGCAGTTGCCAGTTTCGACCACTCGGCACCCGCGACATCACGCCGTCACCAGGACCACGACCGAAGCTGTCGCATGTGGCAGCAGCGTTTGGCTTTCCGTTGACAACCGGTTTCTCACGTGGCGAGTCTTCCAGCTGCTGTGAAAGAGCACTGGATTGCACATTGCAACCATCGCCATCGCCATCCTCCTTATGTGCAGCATTGTTCTGTTCGCCTTCGAATGGAGAGCTGTCAGTGCGCGGGCTCGCACGGCTCGATTCTCTTTGATACGACTCGGAATGAAGAGTTTGCATCGGAGGGACGTTGGAGCAGCCGGCGAGAGACCTGCGAAACTGGCCTTGGTCGGAGTTAGTGCGGACGTATTTCAGCAGCACTGGGTCCCGCCGCTCCCGGGGAGGACTGCCGGGAGCGTAGTAAATCGTGCGCGTCGATATGAGATTTGTACAGTTGCTGGCGTCATTGTTGTGGGAGTGGTGTGTTTGAGGATGCGTTGCTCGGTCAGGCAACGATAGTGGCATTGGCTGGCAGTGGGGCTGAGTCAGAGCTGAGGCAGGATTAGAGCTGGATGTCGAGAGAGGTTCTGCTGCGAACTCACAACCAGACGGTGAATCTGCTCTGGCTGCTGGAATGGAGCTTACAGCTTGCTTATTAGATGTTTCAGAATATGAGCCGGACCCTGTTTTGACTGGTGAGACTGGATAACTCTGCTCGGCACGTGAACAAACAGCAGGACCCGTGCCCGCATCGCCGGCTGCATTGAGTGATGAGTTGTTTTCCTCTTCTGTTTGTTGGTGTTCAAATGTCGGCGATGCAGATGGGCTTATTGGTGTTGCATCTGAGATGGTGTGGTTGGTGCGATCCGTCGCAATCTTGTCATCCTGCACCAGTTGCCTGTCCAAACCCGCCTCAAACACATCGGTAAACTCAATCATCCCCGAGCTTGGACTCTGTTGCATAGCCGACACTACACTTTGAAACGAGCTCCGAGAGCTGTCCGAGTCTGACCATTCGGGCGAACTGTCTCGCACCGCTCCCGTTGTATTTAGAGTGCCACAACTGCTTGTCTCACTGTTCGTGTCGTCCATGTCCGGCATAACTGTTCTCTGGCTGGCGAGCTCGTTTTGCAGGGCCGAGTCCGAGGAGACAATCGAGACTAACATTGGCGGTGCCTCGGCAAGGGATTTATTGGGGTCACCGGCTTCAAGTTGCTTGGGATATTGCATTTCGCTACTCTCGCGGAGACATTGCTGACCGTCGTCAGTGTCAGGAGAACGGGCCAATGCTTTCAGCGAACGTAGTTCTAAGATTATCGCCTCTAAAATTACATCATTTGCACCATGGTCCTGGATGTCAATGATCTCTTCGAACATGGCTGATTTCTCTGGTGGTTTTGATCTAGGAAACAAGACACTGGGTGCACTGTCATCCTCTTCTGTCTCCGGGGAAGAGGTTGTGTTTCCATGGTTAACTTTATCGATCAATACATTGTCTTGTGCTGCCCTCTCTGTGCTGTCTTCTGGCAGATTCTGTACCGGTGAATTTACCGGGAACTCTCTGTCACACGTCTCACGACGTGAATCGGGACAATCGATGGCGCTACTCATCTTTTTGCCGCTGTCAGCATTTTCTATATAGTTATTGGGATCGCACTTTGTTTCGCGGTTCCATGTGAAATTTGTTTGCGACCCCCCGGTTGTCGACGGTAATGTCTGCTTGGCAGATGGTGTTGGTTGTGATGGTGTCGGACTGTCTGAGGGTACTAGGTACGCAGGACTCGGTTTGGTCAACTGTCTGGTCTTGTCAGGCAATTCACTTTTAGCGGAGATCTGTCGATTGTCCCCCTTCTGTGAGTCAGCATTATTTGCGTTGCTACTTTTCTGAGGCGGCAGTAGCAGGCACGGCAGTAGCTGCGTGTACCGCAATGGCGCTTCTCGCACACGCATCACTGTCAGACCCAGGTACACTTTGCTGCGAGCGTGATTGTCCTGCAGCCGATATTTGGGCTCTGTCGGCGTGGATAACTGGCGGTACTGGTCGCTGAATTTTCTCCTCCGCTCTGCAGGAATCAGAGTGTTGTGGGTAGACGCAGTTGTACTGGGTCGAGATGGAGATTTGACGCACTCACCACCAGGCCACCCATTCTCCTCGCTTCCGACCGCCGGAAAACTATCTATGTCCCCACTCCGACGAATAATACCGCTGGGAGCCTCCAAGACAACGCCAGGCTTGAGGTAAGGTTTATGCTGATTAAACTGTAAAACTTGTGGCTCAATTAATCCCTGGGCCTTCTCTGCAGGCCGGCCGAGCTGCACAACTGTTTCTCCTATATATTTGGTAGTGCTCTGGAAGTCTAACAAGTTTGGGTGATTATCTGATCCAGAGAGCGGACTGGGACCGTTTGGCGAACTTTTGTCGTCGGTATGCCCTGGCGTAGAGATCACCAGTGCATCACTTGTGGTCTGCTGCCTTCCCTCAGAATTCAGGTCGACGACATTCAGAGGAGTCGCTGTCTCGATACAGTCACTAACAATAGGTTCTGCTTCAGTATCTCCGGTGACAGCTTGGAGGTAGTTGATATTGTTATCACTCTCAGCGTCCTTGGCATTGTACATATATTTGTTGCTTTCAGCCGGCTTATGTTCTGGTTTATCGCTAACATTCTCCGAGCATAGAGGGGCTTTATCTTCCTCAGTCTGGTGGCTGTTGCTTGGATCGGGAGTAGTCTCAGTATCCAGTCGCGATTCCTTTTTAATTGCACTACCAGCACACTGATCCTTCGGTTGAATGTTTTCCAGTCCAACTTCCCTCACTGGGATGTCGCTGTCTGTTCCACCATCACGAGCTTCCCTCCTGCCTCCGGCTCTTTCACTGTGCTGAGCTTTTAACTGATCTGTGCCAGCATTGACATTTTCATTACTTGGTGACGAAGACTGACTTGCCGTGTCCCCGATCACTGGCTCGTTGTTGACGCCATAAAGCTCTGCTAGCAGACTAAAACATTCCTCGGTGTCCTGCCGAGTCAACTTTTCTTCATAGGTACTGGTGTCTGGCTTTTTCGCCAGGTTACAGCATTTCTCAGTGTCCCGCCCTCCCAGCTGTTCATCATCGATTTCAGTATCCTGCTGTGTAAGCTGTACGGCGGCACCAACATCAGCGCCCTGCTCTGTAAGCTGTTTGGCACCCAAATCCGTGACCTGCTGTGTAAGCTGGTTGGCACCCAAATTCGTGCACTGCTGTGTAAGCTGTTTCGCACGAAAATCCGTGCGCTGCTGTGTAAGCTGTTTGGCACCGACAGCAGTGCCCTGCTCTGTCAGCAGCTCACGGCCTTTAACACAGTCCTGCTCTGTCAGTAGCTCACGGCCTTCAACACAGTCCGGCTCTGTCAGCAGCTCACGGCCTTCAACACAGTCCTGCTCAGTCAGCAGCTCACGGCCTTCAACACAGTCCTGCTCAGTCAGCAGCTCACGGCCTTCAACACAGTCCTGCTCAGTCAGCAGCTCACGGCCTTTAACACAGTTCTGCTCTGTCAGCAGCTCACGGCCTTCAAAACAGTCCTGCTCAGTCAGCAGCTCACGGCCTTGATCTATCGACTGAGTCAGTTCGTTTTCAGCGAGATGAAATTTGATCTGCCCAATGCCACCTCCCAACTGGACAGTGCAAGGGTCCGCATTTTCACCTGGCGGTAAATCCGCGAGGCTCTCAGTGCCTTCCTTAGATGGGCACGTGCCACAATGTTCCAGTGGTGGTCTCACGGGACTACTGACGCCACGTACCAAATATCTGTCTTCACTCCGAGTGCGCCGATAATTATCCGGGCTGGAGTCACACTCCATGGCGCCACTCGATTTCCCGGGACGAACAGTGGTGGCTACGTCTTCTGGGGTGATAAGAGCTCGTGCGCTGGGCTCTGCTCCTGGCGTTGATGGATGATGTCGCAAGCTGTGGGCCGCAACAGGGAGCTCTGCTAATGTGGGGTACATGTCCGAATCTCCGCCACAGTTCCCAGGGGAAAAGGTCGCGCCCTCCCCGCTAGAATCAATATCTGCTTCTTCCGGCCGCCGGCAGCGTTCAGTTCCAGTGTGTTCATTAGATAATGTTATGATTACATTTCCGGCAATGGTGCCCAATGGCCTGTGGTGGCGTTCTTTTTTCTCGGATTCTGACTGCACAACGGTCTTTGTGGTACACGATGACAGTGTGGGCTTCATAATGTTGGATGCAGGAGTGCCGTTAATATCATTGACAAGAAAAAATGTCTCATCAGTTTTCTTTAACCCTGACTGCACCCGTTTCCCCGCATCATTTTGTGGTAGCGTGCCATTTTCTGTACATGTGCTTGAATGTACAAGAGTTCCAGCCCCGAAATCGCAGAGACTCCAGGCACCTTCTGAAAGGGTGCCTCTGACTGTTTCATTGCCTTGACTTGGGGTACTAGTAGCAATTCCGTTCTCAGCCTGATTATGATCTGTGGAATGAATTTTATTGCCAACAACTCCAATATCACCATCATATTTTGCATTATCCGACCCCTCCGAAGAACTGGCAAGTACTTCAGTTTCTTCGGCAATGTAATGCTGGGTCGTCAACTCGATGTCGGCCGCGGCATGAATCGATTGTTTTTCAGCCCTCTGCGTCCGCTCTGTCTGGCCATCAATGTCTTGGCTGGCAGAGCCGAAGTGGCCGATGGTGCGCTGTTTGATCAACAGAGGCCGTGTCGGTGAGCCAGTTGGCATCTGGGGCTCATTTGGCGCCGGCTGAAACGTAGCCCAACCGACTAAATGTGACACATCTTTCATCGTGTTGCAGTCTAATTTGTGTTGGTGTGCCCCGACACTATTGGATGCCGCCTGCACAGAAGCGTCAGCGGCTGCCCGCATCAGTGCTGCCGTTTCACTCCTTTCAGGACATTCATTAAGAAAGCTATCGGCCGCGTCACTGTTGGCTCTCTGCCCTGACCTGTTGACATGAATCTCATTTGCAGTGGATGAGTGCGGCCGTTGTTTGGCAGTGGACCCGTCCAGCGCCAAGGCCTGTACACACGCGCCATCGGTAATGATCCCGGCTGATGGCTCCGCGTGCGAGTGTTTGTTCATTATTGACACCATTTCTGTCGCCTCGGGCAACATTTCCGGATCATGAGGGATTGTTGCCGCCGGCCAGGCATGCTCTGATGTTTCCTCGGGGCAAACCTGCCGATCCCAACTCGTCTTAACCGCTTGGTTGGCTGGCGTTGGATTGACAAGGTGAGGCGGCCGACGCTGAGGGACGATCTTGTTTTCTGATTTCTGCTGGTGTGGTAGAAATATTTCCCTGGACTCTGGGCTTGATCTGGAACTATCGTTTTTAGATTGTGTTTGCTGCTGGTCTAGTGCTACTCTAACCAGCGCAGCGCTTGCTAATGGCGGCGCTGCCATTCCGTCGGGATCCGACCGTAGCGAGATTTGGTGTTGGTCTGTCTCAGTCGATCAATCGCTATCGTCAGCTGGGTATATTTCAGAATCATTGTTCTGATCTTCGAGGCACTGCTCTGCCAGCGGACCAGCACGCACCTCAGTGCCCAGCCGTGTCAGCTGTCCCCTCTTTGTTGTGTTGGCACAGTGTTGTGAGTTGAGAGTGCTTCCTGCCTCAGCTAAAGCGGGCTGCCGTACCGTGCTTTCGTCTAGACTGATAGTGCAGGTGTCAATATCTTGGAATGCTGAACACTCCATCCCCTCCCACGGTAGCAGTGAGCTATCTACAGTAACTTTGTTCAATGTCTTGCTGATATCATCATGTGTCCGTTTTCTAAAAACATCGCTATCGGGGCTTCGAGTGTCATCACTTGAAGGAAACTTTACACTCTCCAGCAAATGCTGAACACCTGCGTCGGCTGGGGATCCTGCTTGTTCCGATGTCGCGGCAGGCAGAGGAACGGTCAACGCAGAATGCGCCTGCGTTTTTGACACTGGAAACAGTGGGGGCGTCTTCAGCTCATCCTCCTTCGACGCCTCGCGCACTATTGTCAGAGAACGTCGCTCTGCTGATGCAGCTGAAACCCTCGACTTCACCCCCGGACGCTGCCAGAGCTGCTGCTGGCACTCTGAGATGCCAGCAGCAGCAGTGGTTTCCGGCTCAACGGTAGCCGGTGCCACTGAGAGCCGAAAGGGACTGCCAGGCACGTGTTGTGCCGCATGAATCACACCCACCACAAGCCGGCCCGCCCTGACCGGCTGGTACGTCACGACCACAGATTTTCCCCTCATCTGGTAGCCCAGAGGGATATTTGGCGCCAGCCGGGCCCCCAGCGTCGACTGCAAGCTCTCCTCCAGCAGCACCCGCGGCGGAGACCGCGGCGTCAGTCTCTGCGTGAAGAAGTCGCCGGCATCGGACCTCAGGTCGATCAGAAGATCCATCGGGCCAGTGCGGGGAAGCGAGACGGTGAAGTTAGCCGGCCGGCCACACTGGGCCCTCATCAGGCCCGCTCCGCATGCAGTGCACTCCGGAACCGGCTCAGGGTTCTCCGCAATGAACGACTCAGTCTTGATGAGGGTGAAGCGGCGCTGCAGTCTCTGCGCCGACTGGCGCAGCTGCGTCAGGTACGCCGCCAGCTGCGGCTGGTTCGTAGCCTCCAGTACCTCTGTCACGGAGAGAGTCTGCCGGCACAACACGCAAGACAACTGGCAGTCATGGTGTTTTCCAGGAAGAGACACTACAATTATTATCTGCAGTGACTCATCGTTGTTCATACATGAAGGAAAAAATTATATCCAGTGGGATATTTTGGTTCTTTGGTGTAGCAAGGTGTAACACACTAATATGACAGCAGTTCAAAGGATACTACCCTCTGTGGGGAGACCAACCACCAAAATCGTGAAAAATACTGTCTCGAAGGAAAATTTAAGCAAAATAGGTGCTTTCAAAAGCTCCGGGGCCATGGCCCGAATACTCCCCTCCTCCTCACAAATCCCTAGTGCAGCAACTGCTATACGTGCCACCGAAAGCAGGGTATTCCCCACAGTGACTGACAGCCTGTGACATGTAGATAGCCATAAATTGTGGGTATCTACATATTAGAAGAAATCAAAACTCCCCTGGGGTATAACAATTTTAACGAAAGGCAGGTTAGGGCAGGGTTAACCTGGCCCCCGCCTGCTGGTGTCAACGCCCATGAAGAAGAGTTATTTCAGAATAAAATAATGAGCAATTGAATAGATGTATATACATGCATGCCATTGTCTTAAAAATTAAAATCTGCCACGCTCTCGGAGAGCTTGCTGGAGGCAGGGCAGTATGCTTAGGGCTGCCCATTTTTCTTGCACCCACAGGTTTCCAAAATAGTCCACCAGATTCCCATTATTTGGCCTAAATGCTACTCAGAACTGGTTTTGTTTTCTTCGAGACTCAAAAACTGGCCATGCGCAGCGAGGTTGAAAATATCCCCTATATTGCACTAATACCCCAATCTATACCATGAAACATAAGCTATCAAATATGTCTAGCAAAAAGACTACTGGTTATATTCACACACCTCATTTATTGCGCTTCATTGAGTACGATTGCGACAAGAAGCTTTGCGTGTAATACAGTACCAAGTCACAGTCATTCACAAGAAGCATTGATGATTCTCCCTTTCCAATACCTCCCAGCCGCCGACGCCGCCGGTACTGTCGGTCTAGGTTCTCAGTTTAGACCTCAAGTGTTTAATATGGTGCAAACCTTTAAACTTCAACTACTAGTAGCTTTTGTCTGTCAATGCCTTCTTGGTGAAGTTGACATATACCTTCCAGAACATCTCCATACCCTGCAGCAGTTTTATTCTTCTGAGCCTGTCTTTCCAGGTAAAAATATTGCTGCGCTTTGTGATGGTGCAGCAGCACCTCTCAGTCAGGTCGTTGGTCACTTTGACATTCCGTACAAACTCCTCAGTTTCCTTGTACTGGTGGTCCTCGCCCCACAGGTTGGAATCCCCCGCCAGTTACTTGTGGTCGACTCCCAAGGATGGCGAAAAGTATGAAGGATTTAGGATCGCACAGGTCGACCAGTTTGGTCTTGGAGGTGAGCTCTTTGAAACTGGGCTTCTCGAGGGAGTAGTGCTCAGGGCAAGTGTTGGACAGGCACGGCTGGTATACCGCCGAGGTAGCCAGCATCCTCGCCCACAACCCCCTTTGCAGTACTCCCTCGAGAAGCTCACCTCCAAGACCGACATGGCCGACCTGTGCGGCTCCAACTCATTCATGCTCTTCACCATCAAAATTTAGGCCGGCAGTGCCGGTGGCGTCGGCGGCGTAGAGGTGCTGTGAAGGGAGAATCATCAATGTTTTTTTGCGATTGACTGTGACTTGGTACTGTGCTACACGTGAAGCTTCATTCGTACTCTATGAAGCGCAGTAAATGGGTGAGACTATAAAATCGATAGTCTTTTTGCTAAACATATTTGATAGTTTATAGGCTTCATGGTCTAGTTTAGAGCATTGCATAGTGATGCAGCGTGCCTAAACAACAGGGTGAAACCCTTAAAAGTGGCTTTTTCGAAATGATATCAAATGGATATAATACGTTTAAGAATTCATTAGAACACGGGAAATCTTGCGTACTTCCTTCATTTACCGTGCCACGTCCATTTCACGACTGCTGAAACATGACAATTTTCTGTCATTACATACCGCAATCTTAAACAATGGCATGATTCCAATTAAGAATCGCAAATACTAACACCTAGTCATCATTGCATTGTTACCTTTCCGATTTCTGTGACCTTCTGGTCACAGAAATACGGCTCTAGCTGGTCCCAACAATATTGTGAGACCATTTTAATAATGGTGTGTTTTGAAAATAAAATCCCACGCAAAGCATGTTTTCTTAAACCAGCAAAAAAGTACTATCAAGATCAGCTGGAAAATTGTGGCAAATAATTGAGGGAGTGCCCTCTATAGCCTTAATAATGGAATCATCAGGTTGGCATCCGGTGACCGAAAACAAGTTATGACGGTTTTAGTCCTACTGATAATTAGCGGAGGACTAAAATCGTGAATTTGTTTTGGGTCGTTGCATGCCAGCCTGATGCTGTCGCCATTTAAATAGGACTAAAGAGGATAAAAACTGGTGATTTTACATAGGTGTGTACGTAATAGCACGTAACATGGCATTAGCTGCAGTTGTCGATATGCTCCAAATCAAACACGTTTCCGTATAAATCGCAAGTTTTACTCAGTTTATTGCTTTTGGTCAGATTTGCCGGCTTTGTAGTCATTTGCATCTATTGTACTGAGCATCAGAGCCATCAAATATCCTCAATAGTCTCTGTGTGGAACTGAAAATGAGCGTCAGCAAAGAAAAATTGTGGCGTTTTCCTATGTGACCAATGCGTGATTTGACGGAAACCTGAATTCAAAACACAAGTATGTTTTGTGTTTGTTTGTACCATTCAACGAAAGGCCTTGTAGTTAATTAAAGATTGATATTCTATCATTATAAGTCCTTGATTAAAAATACCATTACCCATAGGCGTATCCAGGATCGCCGATCGGGGGAGGTGGGGGAGGCACCTTGCTGGGGTGGGGGCTGCCATCCAGACGAAGGGGGCACCACTTTTGACCGGAAAATCTTATCAGATGGACGCGAAATCCTGTCGCGGGGCGCCGATTTTCGCATGGGGGTTTGGAAGCGACATATTTCAAGGGGGCACCATCGACCATTTACTGGAGCGCCGTGACCATTTATGGGGGCGCCCAGGGTCGGTCGGGGAGGGCACCTGCCCCTGGATCCGCCTATGGTATTACCAACATGTAGTGATATTTTTATGGCATCTCTGTATTATGATTTGTCGGAATCTGGAATCTGAATCTGATATTTGGTGTTTGTATCCAAACCATTTGACCACCAGCCCTCAATTGAAGTAAAAATCATCATTCTATCGTCATAAGTTCTTAATCAAAAGTGGTTATGACCAGTATACAATTATGATATTTTACTGACATTTCTAAATGGTCATTGGTCGAAAGCCCAATAACGAAAACCATCATTGCGTGTGCTTGCTTGAACCACGTAATAGAAAGCCTTCATTTAATGAAAAAATTATCGTTCCATCGTAAATAGTTTTTGAGCCAGAGGCTCCACCCTGTTTTCTTCTGGTCTCCTGCACCACTGTGTATTGGTACGATAAAGGGGCTATGTTCACCCCCGCTGCGCATGGTCAGTTTTTTTGGTCTCGAGGAAACCAAAACCAGTTCTGAGTAGCATTTTGACCAAATAATGGGACTCTGGTGTACTATTTTGCAAACCTAGGGGTGCCAGTAAAATGGGCAACCCTACAGTATGCTGTATATGTCAAGCGAACACACCTAAGGCTCTAGATGATACGAGTGCCAAGTAAAAGGAGACAGATATATATATTTTTAATTACAAATGTTTTTTTTAGTTACTATTTATGGTTTTCCTTCTATTAAGATTGTTTTTAGGGTTTTCCTCAAACCTGTCGGCTTTTACTTGACACTTTTATAATCTTGGGCCTCGGGTCATTTCCCTTGACAAATTATAATATATCCCCTTATCGCGACAGGTTTAAAGCATGACTGAATATTGTCTTGTTTCGCGTTAGAGAGGAGCGACCACTAACCTCATCCACTTTGAGGAGGTGACTGGCGCGCTCCACCGCCAGCGCGACGTTCTTTGCCGGCCGGTCGCGACTGAGGCGCTCCGGAGGTACCGAGCGCGGTGCCAGCGCATTGACCAGCTCCGCCAGCAGCAGTCCGTCGCACCAGTCCGTGCCGAGGTTGGTCACATGACGTCCCGGGCAGCTGCTCCTCCACCCAGGCCAGCAGCTGAGCCGCCTCCTCCGCCGACGCCGACGGCGCTGAAGATCAAGCACTGCTCTATTTCAACACCATCACTATTTCTATTTTGGGGAAAATAATTTATTATTTAGTGTAAACCCTTATCTACGGATTCTTTGAAACTACCGTGATTTCTAGCAAAATTATCAAATCAGAAATGATAATGTTGTTTTGTTTTCAACATTAATTGATTCATTATAACAGTTGATGGTATGATCTTTCATGGTAGCAATTAACTTAAAAAAATTGTCGCTCAGCAGTTCAAGAATCAGCCTGAAAACTACCCCCTGTGCCCCTAAAATACCAGACATTCCTATGTCTGTGGGCGTCATGTCACCTGCCAGATTTTCGAAAACAATCTCCATTTTAAAACAGGAACGAAGAGAAATACCGGGTTGTGGAAAAAAGAAAAAAGTTTAACTCCAAGGACAACGTCAACACTAGCTAAAATAGCAAAGCAACCCTCTCCTGTCCCCCATTCCCCCTTATGTAATACTTAAAGAGAATGCGGCATCTTGGTAGAGTTCCTGAAATTAGAGTAATTAGGGGTATTGTTAGCCAAAAATCATGAAAACTTCCATGATATCTCTGAAAAATGTCCAATGAGCTCAATATTTCAATTTTTAAAATGCTCCTATAGGGTAAGAAATAAACCTCTGCCCGTGGATCACGTCATGATCTGAATACTACTACCATGTTCAATAGGCTTCAAGGGCTCCCATTGACTGACAACTAAACCGTTACGTCAGCATGTCGTCACGCCAACACCTGACAACTGTGGTCGGCTGCTTGGGTACGGCTGCTTGGGTACCGGGTTTTCTGACATGGTTTACAACTTGGCTATCTCAGTTTAAAATCACGGTATATAGATAGATGCCACATTCCCTCCAACTGGGAAAAAGAAACAGTTGCCAACGCAAGATAGTGTTTCTCTGCTGATTTTTACAAGGTTTGCTATTACCATATTACAATTGTCTTCAGGGACAGCGAGTGCCACGCCAGACTCACCAGGCTTGCTTGGTCTAATGATTGCAAAACCTAGGCGCAAGGCTCGGCCGAAAGTGTGAACCGTCCAGCGTGTCAGGGCGAGGCACTTATGCACCAGCTGCCAGCAACAGCGACCCACGACCACGGCCAGCGCCTCCATCTGAAGCGGAGCTCACATGTCAGTACCCGTGGCACCCACAACCACGGCCAGCGCCTCCATCTGAAGCGGAGCTCACATGTCAGCACCCGTGGCACCCACAACCACGGCCAGCGCTTCCATCTGAGGCGGAGCTCACATGTCAGTACCCGTGGCACCCGCGCACTGCTGAGGTTTTTATGCCAGCGCCAGTTGCGTTACGTGAACACACATTTGAACGGGATTATACATTATTAACGACCTCTGAAGCAGCTCCAGCAGCAAGCAGCCTGACAATTCTGGAACCTGGGTGGCACACGCCAGCACCAGTACCTGGGTGGCACACGCCAGCACCAGTATCTGGGTGACACACGACAGCACCAGTAACTGGGTGGCACACCGGTACCAGTATCTGGGTGACACAGCCAGCACCAGTACCTGGTTGGCACACGCCAGCACCAGTACCTGGGTGATACACGCCAGCACCAGTACCTGGGTGGCACACGGCAGCACCAGTACCTGGGTGGCACGACAGCACCAGTACCTGGGTGATACACGACAGCACCAGTACCTGGGTGATACACGACAGCACCAGTACCTGGGTGGCACATGCCAGTACCAGTACCTGGGTGGCACATGGCAGCACCAGAACCTGGGTGGCACACGCCGGCACCAGTACGTGGGTGGCACACGCCAGCACCAGTACCTGGGTGGCACACGGCAGCACCAGTACCTGGGTGATACACGACAGCACCAGTGCCTGGGTTATACACGACAGCACCAGTACCTGGGTGGCACATGCCAGTACCAGTACCTGGGTGGCACATGGCAGCACCAGAACCTGGGTGGCACACGCCGGCACCAGTACGTGGGTGGCACACGCCAGCACCAGTACCTGGGTGGCACACGGCAGCACCAGTACCTGGGTGATACACGACAGCACCAGTACCTGGGTGATACACGACAGCACCAGTACCTGGGTGGCACATGCCAGTACCAGTACCTGGGTGGCACATGGCAGCACCAGAACCTGGGTGGCACACGCCGGCACCAGTACGTGGGTGGCACACGCCAGCACCAGTACCTGGGTGGCACACGGCAGCACCAGTACCTGGGTGATACACGCCAGCACCAGTACCTGGGTGGCTCATGCCAGCATCAGTACCTGGTTGCACCAGTACCTGGGTGACACACGACACACCAGTACCTGGGTGATACACGCCAGCACCAGTACCTGGGTGGCACACGCCAGCGCCAGTACCTGGGTGACACACGGCAGCACCAGTACCTGGGTGATACACGCCAGCACCAGTACCTGGGTGGCATACGACAGCACCAGTGCCTGGGTGACTCATGCCAGCATCAGTACCTGGTTGCACCAGTACCTGGGTGACACACGACAGCACCAGTGCCTGGGTGGCTCATGCCAGCATCAGTACCTGGTTGCACCAGTACCTGGGTGACACACGACAGCACCAGTACCTGGGTGACACACGACAGCACCAGTACCTGGGTGGCACACGGCAGCACCAGTACCTGGGTGATACACGGCAGCACCAGTACCTGGGTGATGCACGCCAGCACCAGTACCTGGGTGGCATACGAGCACCAGTGCCTGGGTGACACACGACAGCACCAGTACCTGGGTGGCACACGGCAGCACCAGTACCTGGGTGATACACGGCAGCACCAGTACCTGGGTGATGCACGCCAGCACCAGTACCTGGGTGGCATACGACAGCACCAGTACCTGGGTGACACACGACAGCACCAGTACCTGGGTGGCACACGGCAGCACCAGTACCTGGGTGATACACGGCAGCACCAGTACCTGGGTGATGCACGCCAGCACCAGTACCTGGGTGGCATACGACAGCACCAGTACCTGGGTGGCACATGGCAGCACCAGAACCTGGGTGGCACATGGCGGCACCAGTGCCTGGGTGGCTCATGCCAGCATCAGTACCTGGTTGCACCAGTACCTGGGTGACACACGACAGCACCAGTACCTGGGTGACACGACAGCACCAGTACCTGGGTGATACACGGCAGCACCAGTACCTGGGTGATGCACGCCAGCACCAGTACCTGGGTGGCACACGCCAGCGCCAGTACCTGGGTGACACACGGCAGCACCAGTACCTGGGTGATACACGCCAGCACCAGTACCTGGGTGGCATACGACAGCACCAGTGCCTGGGTGGCTCATGCCAGCATCAGTACCTGGTTGCACCAGTACCTGGGTGACACACGACAGCACCAGTACCTGGGTGACACACGACAGCACCAGTACCTGGGTGACACACGACAGCACCAGTACCTGGGTGGCACACGGCAGCACCAGTACCTGGGTGATACACGGCAGCACCAGTACCTGGGTGATGCACGCCAGCACCAGTACCTGGGTGGCATACGACAGCACCAGTGCCTGGGTGGCTCATGCCAGCATCAGTACCTGGGTGACACACGACAGCACCAGTACCTGGGTGGCACACGGCAGCACCAGTACCTGGGTGGCACATGGCAGCACCAGAACCTGGGTGGCACACGGCAGCACCAGTACCTGGGTGATGCACGCCAGCACCAGTACCTGGGTGGCATACGACAGCACCAGAACCTGGGTGGCACATGCCGGCACCAGTGCCTGGGTTATACACGCCAGCACCAGCAAATAATAAATCCCCTGGAGTTAGGTTTGGGCCCCGTATTCTAGTTTTAGCATTTGAATTTTTACGTTGAATTATCGCCTTCCCGTACTGAGTAGAGTATATATTTGGGCACGGCCCTTCGTCAGAATCATATAGGTAAAATCTCAAATTATCAGTTATAGTGTAGCCAAACATTGAATTCAGTTTCATAAAGATGTTTTTTACACAGACACAAACAAGTAGATATCTATGGTTTTATTGAATGAATTTCTAAAAAAAAACTGTCGTGACAATAATAATCGGGATACCTCTAACCTAAGGAGTATGTCTACAATGCTGCAAAATTAAACCAGTAATTGTGTGACAGACTTCTCATTTGTTTCAGCTAAACACTATCTTTTTTATTAATAACAAATTATTTTAAATATTCTAATTGTTTATTTGGGTGGTATTATCATTATCATTATGATGATGATGATGATGATGATGGTGATGATGATGATGATGATGATGATTGTGATGATGATGACGACGATGATGATGGTTAATATTATTATTATCATAATGAGATCTATTATTATTATTATTATTAATTGTTATTGCTATTATCTTATGTATCTCATTTTTGTTGCTGGCTGCAGCTAAAACGCTAGCATTAACTTCTTCTGTAGTACTAGTGCATTAAATTCTAGATCGGTACCATGACTCTAAGCTCTTCCATTTCTTTCAGACTGATGGTATCATTTATTAGATTTGCCTCGCTCAAACTAATTAATTCAGATTATACTTCGTGGCCAGGGTCAGATTATACTTCGTGGCCAGGGTCAGATTATCCCTAAACTCAATCCCTCGCACAAGATAAGTTAATCTGATTAATTATTGATAAACCCTTTTCCCCAGTCTGTACCTCGGGCCCAACGTGCAGCGACGAATGATCAGACGCCTGGCTGCAAAAATTATTATCAATAATACAACCCACAGTACGTACCCTTTATTTTATTTCATTTATTTTTTGCACTGTCTACGGGCTGTGTCTCCCATTAACAGACAAAGTCAGTTCCTACAAACCTAACTAGAACTATAAACATGACGGTCATAGAGCTAAAACATATTCTTTCTAGACTCAAAAGTCATATTCTTCATATTTTATGATAAATAAAAAGACGTAAGCTCAATTCTGTAGTTTTAAGCACCTTACAGTTATCATATATATATATATATATATATATATATATATATATATATATATCGTCACAGAATATTTGAATTAACCTAGTGTTTCGTGAAACATGTCTGTTTATACATGTCGGCTTTTACTTAAAAACTCAATTACCACTTGCGGGACTCTTCCAAATCAGCCCCCTCCAACAGCTAGCGCAGATCACCGGATGTGACGTCACACCTTGTAACATATACTATTGGAAAATTAAATGATGAAATATCCAGATTTTTGCAAAAAGAGAACCAGAATCGAAGATAAAATGCTTATATATTGCATTCGGAATAAACTTGATTACCGTGTATTCTCACAAATTTGTAAGCATGCAGTGCCATTAGCAGCAGTTTGACACACGGCCCAAAGGTGAAGGAACTCCTCCACGCCCGTGAGACGTCAATCGGGCGTGAAGGAATCCCCTCTTGAACGTACCTTTAAGTAAATGTATCTTGGGAAAACATGCCTCCCCCAGCACCACGTCTATCTGTTGTTTTTGGAAATATCTGATTAAAAGACCGAGACATTTGTTAGCTTTTTAAACTATTGCATTGACGTGGAGTGAAAATGTTCTGCAGTTTTTGTGTCTTCCGCAGTTTTGGGTGTGAAAATTTGGACATCATCGGCAAACATTAGACAGTGGCAAATTAATTATGACCGGAAGATCATTGATCTTCATGGCGAATATTAGGGGAGACAGCAGTCCTCCCCTCGGCGTGCCTGAGGTTACAGCCGTCCGGGCAGAACATTTTCCATTCACGATCACACGCTGAGATGTCATGCAAATAAGAGAAGATCCGATTTCAGGCAGGTCCTGTTATGTGAAATAAGTAATACAACTTGTGGAGCAAGAGGGTGTGGTTAACACTGTAGAAGGCTGACGTAAAATCAGTGTGAATGCAGTCTGTCTGAGATCCCTGGCCTATTGTACTCCTTGCCTCATTCAGTACTGTGGCGAGGTCGGTGGGCAGGACCGTCGCTCCATGAACCTGTACTGCCTAGGAGACAGGGACGTTCGGATATGACCAAAAAAGATTCGGTAAGCTTCGAGTGAACAAAAAAGTGAAAACGTACTGCAGAAAAACCGATGATCAAGTAGCGCAGCTTTCAGCATAGTTCTTTTTTACCATGTCGTATAAGTTGCTACGACACTTTG
This sequence comes from Lepas anatifera, assembly GCA_034440635.1. Taxonomy (NCBI): domain Eukaryota; kingdom Metazoa; phylum Arthropoda; class Thecostraca; family Lepadidae; genus Lepas; species Lepas anatifera. The sequence continues at coordinate 112,731 of JAOTON010001900.1, read as the reverse complement.
GTTGTATGAGCTAAACCAAACGTCGCCGAGAGGTTTAGAGAAGATGGCAAAGACTGACTGGATTGGATAGTTTTCTACATAGGGTGCGTTGTCGCAAACTTTGGGTAACATTTTGCCTTTATTCGTTAGCGTTTATTATTTGCCTTGAAAGACTATTGGGTATCATTTAGACATACTATATTGCAATGCATGGCACATATCTTCTTTGAAGGTGAACGGGCTGCTCCTGTTTCCTTACTATCAGCAGAACATTGAAGATAATGTTGCTCATTTGTGACGCAAGCGTGCCAAGAATAGCAAGTTGGTCTCCCCGCCATCCCTAAAACCTTCCGCGCCGATGAATCTGGATTGTGGAACATACGGTATCACTCACTGGACATGATAAGCCCACGCCTGTCTTCACCTGAGCCGGGCATTTCAGTAGAGTCATATTTCTTATCTGCTCCGAGACGAATAAATCCGCTGATCCGTGCAGGTTTTATGAGAATGCAGATCAAATCATTTCATTTTAAGTGACAAGAGAGATAAAATAGGGATATTATCTGACGGCACTGGTTCAGACTGTGGTGACCTTCATGAAAACAATACAGCGAAACTGTTCGAGTTGTTGACGTCACCAATTCAAAGCACCATGTATTTTTTCAGCTAGATTCTGAGACGATCCAGGTGTTTTGGGCATGGGTGCACAAACTACAGCTTGCCTTACTTGATACTTGCTTTGATTTGACCCCTTGCGATACCGGGGCATTCTTCAACCTCGGCCTACCCAGGATATTCTCCACCCTCGCCATACCTTTGACATTCTTCACCCTCGCCCCACCTGGAGTATTGTTCACCTTGACCATACCCGGCGTATTCTTCACTCTCGCCCCACCTGGAGTATTCTCCCTCGCTATACGCAGGGTATTCTTCACCCTCGCCCCACCTGGAGTATTTTTCTCCCTCGCGATACGCGGGGTATTCTTCACCATGACTTTACCGGGGCATTCTTCTCTCTCGCGATATACGGGGTGTTCTTCACCATGACTATACCAGGATATTCTTCTCTCTCGCGATACGCGGGGTGTTATTCACCATGACTATACCGGGGTATTCTTCTCTCTCGCGATACGCGGAGTGTTCTTCGCCATGACTATACCGGGGCATTCTTCTCTCTCGCGATAGACGGGGTGTTCTTCACCATGACTATGCCGGGATATTCTTCTCTCTCGCGATACGCGGGGTGTTCTTCGCCATGAATTTACCGGGGTATTCTTCTCTCTCGCGATAGACGAGGTGTTCTTCACCATGACTATACCGGGGTATTCTTCTCTCTCGCGATACGCGGGGTGTTCTTCACCATGACTATACCGGGGTATTCTTCTCTCTCGCGATACGCGGGGTGTTCTTCGCCATGACTTTACCGGGGTATTCTTCTATTCTCGCGATAGACGAGGTGTTCTTCACCATGACTATACCGGGATATTCTTCTCTCTCGCGATACGCGGGGTGTTCTTCACCATGACTATACCGGGGTATTCTTCACCCTCGTGATACGCGAGATATTGTTCACTCTCGTCATACCGGGGTATTCTTTACACCTGCCATATTCTGGGTATTCTTCATGGTCACCAGACTCAGGGTATTCTTCACTCTCGTGACAACAGGATATTATTCACCCCTGCCATACCGGGATATTCTTCACCCTTGCCGTATCCGGGGTATTCATCATCGTCCCCATACCCAGGGTATTCTTCACCTTCACCACAACCTTGGTGTTCTTCACCGTTGCCGCACAGTGGTTATTTTCATCCTCGCCATACTCGCAGACTTGTTGATGACTCAAATTTTCTTGAGTCGACTCGACTCTGACTCACATATTAACGGCTGACTCTGATTTCGACTCGACTCGCCACGTTGAAAATGGTGAGCCGACTCGACTCAGCCCAAATTCAGAAGTGTGTCGACTCAAATAAGCATTGAGTCGGAGTTGACTCTGACTAAGAATGGTGGCAGAGTAAGCACACACAAAATGCACATTGCATTCCTTAATACGCAAATTCTAGTACATTGATTCACGTCATGAACAAATAACTAACTGCACATTTACTTCAATAATATGCTAATCACAATACCTTTATTCATGCTTATTTGAGCCGGAGTCGATTCGACTCACCTCTGAAGCTGGGCTGAGTCGTGTCGGCTCACCATTTTCAACGTGGCGAGTCGAGGCGGAATTAGAGACAGCCGTTAGGCTGTGAGTCAGAGTCGAGTCAACTAAAAAAAAATTGAGTCATCAACAAGTCTGCGGGTATGGCGAGGGTGAACAATAACACTGTGGCAACGGTGAAGAATGACAAGGTTGTGGTGAAAGTGAAGAATACCCTGGGTATGGTGACGATGAGGAATTCCCCGGATATGTCAAGGGTGAAGAATGACCAAAAAATATGTGTCTAGGAAAGTAATCTTACTCTCAGGCTAGCAAAGTCCTAATGACTAATATTTTGTGTCGCACCATGATGGTTTTGTGACTGGCGTGTCGCACGCGCGGGGGGCGATTGGTAGGTAAATATCAGGGTAATAGAGAACGTAGTCATCATTACTTGAAGAGGGGTGGTTTGTGAAAAAACTTCTTGATCTTTTCTTGTGTCAGTTTCACGCAGTTCGAAATTACGTAGGCAATGCCAGAGATAGGACTAAGTTTTATTTTCCGTGCAGAAACAGTGTTTACAATCTATGTCTTCAAACCACGACACATCAAGATAGTGCTTTCAAATAAGCAGTTAATTGAAGCTTTGAGTTTCCGTTTTGGCCCATTTCAAGGCGTGTGTGCAGAATAAGAGTTTTTGATACCGTCTATCTGTTACTTATATTAAGTAGTTTTTTAGTGCTTTCTGTCAAACGAAAGAAGAAAATTGAAAATAAAGATTCGGTTTCCTAAGAGTGAATTATTGCATGAGAATGAGCTCAAGACTGTGTATGATGCCCACCCTCAAAGTTGAATAAGTTAGATTTTGTGCCTCATCAAAGATTTTCTAAATGATTTTGCATGCTATTCATACGATTAAACGGAAAATAACTAACAAATATGTGTGCTTTTGAACTGTATATTTAACATAACTCATTATTGTTAATGACTGATCCCGGCATGGGTCTAGCGTGGATATGAAATTAATAAACTACCTAATATTACCAAATAGTAAGCAATATGATATCATTCAAAACTAGTGATGAAAATCTCTTAAGTGTCAGCCATGTGATCACATCTATTAAGAAATTAATATTGAGTCGACTCAACTCTGACTCACACTTGGAGGCCAACACTGATTCTGACTCGACTTAATTTGTCAAGCAGTTGAGTCGACTCCGACTAAACCCAAATCCGGAAGTGAGTCGACTCGATTCTGACTTGAAAATTCTGAGTCGACTCAAACTGAGTCGACTCAGAGTCAGAGTGACTCTGAGTCGCGATTCAACAAGTCTGCGTACCCGAGGTATTCTTCACCCTCTCCATACGCGAGGTAGTCTTCACCCTCGCCATACCCGGGGGAGATTCGATGTCCCCAGCTGTTTGACATCGAAAACCCTAACGCAGTCCACTGGCTCCTCTTGACGCTGCAGTCGCCGGTGATAATGACCCTTCAATTACCCACAGTCTGCGCCCACGCCCGCCATCTGTTGGATCGGCGGTTAACTAAACTCCACGTCGAGTGTCGCGAAATAGCACACCTTGTAAGCTGAGCTGCTTCTAATGCGATTGGATGGTTCTATGCATACTGTTACATTTCACATAGGGTCATTTGAAGTCACTGACCTTGACTTAATTTGGAAGGTCAATGGTCAAAGAGTCAACCTAAGGTCAACCCTGTGAGCAGGAACTCATGCTAGAAGCACACACTCGAAGGCATTAGATTGAGCGGGTAAATATTATTCAACATCAGATACCCGGGACCAAGGAGGGGGGCTGAGGGGGCTTAAGCTCCCCCGAAATGTCTGATTGTCTATAGTTAATGCATAGGCGGAGGCTGATCAGAGTCAACGTTGGTGAGAAGCCCGAGCCCCCTGGCCCCCTCAAATGAAGTCCTGAACCGCCACAGCCCGGTACAAATGGGCAGCTTCGGTACCCCTTGGCACACACCATTACATCCATGCGTAATATCGCACGGCCCAAACGAAATGTGGCGACGCGGAACGTACAATTCCAAGAAGCAATATCATTTTATTTGAATGAAGTAAGCTCATACACCTCATTTTCTGTCATTTTTTTAGAAATAACTTTATATGTGAATCGCTGATATTTTATCAACCCCCGCCACGGTGGGCCTCCGAGCCACCTTCCCCTTGGTGGGGAGGGTAGGGGAAAGAGCCCTAATTACGCACACCTAACGGAAAAATAGGAATTGCTCCGAGATGAAGAAGCCCTGAGGCAAGAAAACTCGTAATACATTAGTTCGATGTGTTGCCTAACATCTGCCAGAATACAGAAGTTTTAGCTGTCATGGTCATTGCTTGGTAACAGTTTTATGAACAGTCTGCATTCGTGCCTGATTACGCACACCCCGTTGAATCTGCGTGCATAATTTCCCACAACAACTCTTACTGACCTTACCAAGTCATCAGATAACTATACTATCGCAATGTATTGTATGGTATCATTGAATTTTGTGGATTATTATTTTTAGTTTTATGTTATTATATTTATTTTTTATACTCTGTTTTTGGTCTTTGCCTGTTCCTGAATCTAGCACTCGTTCCTCTTCAGTCTTGCCATCAGAGAGTCTTGTGGTGTGGGCACAGGATCTGGAAAGGAAATATCTGGAATAAGGGCAGAGAAAAGGTTTGGGAATAGGGGTGTAGTGGTGAGCCAATTGGACCACAGGAAAAAACCACGTGTAAAAAGTGGAGGAAATCGCTTAGATGGGGCCAGACCAGGGGATACCAAAGGGATCCCATTTTGTGGAGGAATTTAAAATCACTCATCGGTGTCAATAAGGCTCTAAACGCTCTGAGATCTAAAACATCAGCGCGGTGACACCATATCAGCTCATGAGCCATCAGCCCAACTCAGGGAGTCCTAGATCAGGTCAGGGGTTTTGAAAATAATTACATTCAAAACAGCTCTGAGGCCCCAGATAGGCCAGTTCAAGGAGCCCAAAACAAGCTCAGGGTGCCCGATCTGCTCATAGTGTCTTTGGCCAGTCCAGAGGGCCCCAGATCAGGTAAGGTGCCCCAAAACAAACCCAGGGAGCCGCCAGATTGCCTAAAGAGGTCCCTCAGATATTCTATCGGGTCTGTTTATTTCATGTTTCATATAACGATTAAAACTGTGATCATCCAGGGGGCCCACCGCAGAGAAGTGGTGGGGGAGGGGATCCAATGCCGCACAGTTCCTACGTCTATGTTGGGCCATCTCCCCGTTTTGTTGAACATTTACCATGCATAAACGTGCGGGTTCCTCGCAGCTAATTTGGACATCATTATATATTCATAGCCCTACTAGCATTTCTGGCGACGCCTATGGTTAAAAATGTGGCAGAGGTAGATAAATAAAACAGTTTGTTTAACACAATGACAGTTTGATTCTAAAATAAATAATTTTCTTCCCGAATGGATGTCAAATTTGACGTGTGCGCGATAAGGAACACTCGATTTGTACGTAATTAGGCCCATGTTCTGAAGACGCACAATCCATTTTTTTCGGTATTTGTGCTCAATCCAGCTGTGCATAATCAAAACAACCCTAAAACATCGAAAGACTGTTCCTTTCTGTACGTTTTGTCGCTGTAGGTAAAATTCCCTGAACAATATGAATGCTTAGTAAACGATGATTTTCGAGACATTGTAATTAACAAGACGCCATTTTTCACGACTTTCAGAAAAACATCCTTCCATCAAACACTCGAATAAAACCACCGGCCCCCACTTAAACGTCTGAACACGTTGGCGATGCAGCAACGAAAGACCATCTAGTGTGATAAACATGGTCAACTGACTGGATCTGGATTATGCTGCCGTCTAAGGGCATTTTTCTTGCGATCGTGCGTCATTAGGCACTGTGCGTATTATGGACACTTTCCCCTATTCAAACATCCCCCTCGAACTCGGCTCCTATGCGGGATAGCGAAAAAAAAACACGGAAGCTGGTGAATAGCTTATACAAATCTATCAAGAAAATAAATCAGTCATTTTTGGGTTCAGATCAATATTGAGGTCATGACAGGTCAAAGAAGGTTGTATGTTAGAGTAATGTTTTTGGGATCTGGCGTCTGACAGAGTTGAGTTAAAATCATTTTTGCACCATTCGCTTCCTCTCGTCACAGTGAATCAAATGATGTGTAATATGACCATACTAGGTCAAAACACGAAAACGACCTGACCTCAGGTCAGGTCAAGTTCACTTTTTAACCTAGCATGGTCAATGTGCAAACAATCGACTTGCAATAGCAATCAAAACGCAATGATATCAAAATGAAATATGCAACATCACTTCATGCAGTTATTGACCTAAGTATGAAAAGTGTTTAAGTAACCCCAGGTGAACTCTCAAGAGGTCACAGGTAAAAAATTGCAACATGAACCTAGAAAGGGGCCCAGGATACTACGATTTGGAGAATATAAAGGTATTTTCAGCCGTATCTACACAAAAAGCCCAATTTCTGTTTTTCCCATGTATTCCTAACGGAGAGGTCATGGTCCGTACTTGGCCTTAGGTCATCAATATGAAAAATCCCCGAACAATCCAAAAGATTGACCCATATCTTAACTTATGGCACCTTCAAAATTTTTGGAGATGAGGTCACTTGACCTGCACTGGTAACCTGACCTGAGATGACCCAACCTTAAAATTTTTTGGAAAGGTGCGGAATTGATGGAGAATAATGTGTGCCAAGGACAGCGGCGCTGCGGGCTGCTGTTTTTTCATGCCGCTGGAAAAAAACACGACGGGGGTGTTCAAACACTCCCCACCGAGGCTAGGGTTAAGACCATTCTGTGCCGAATTTATGTTCCTAGATCAAACAAATGAGTAAGACGCTAAGATTTCGATGCTGGGCTTTGAAATGACCCCTATTTCCATAAATGGGCGTAAACCAGGCTTTAAATTTGGCCAATATTTATAAAATTGAATTGGAGCTCTCTGCCATGGGCTTCGTTGTCAAAACCACAACTTTTTTCGCTTTGAAGCAAATGGAAAGGGTCTAATCGAACCGTGGTGTTCAAATTCAAATTCAGCAATGATACCATACTGGTGAAGGATACATTACTTTGGCTACATTATGTGCTAATTTTCATTCACATCGACCGTCTCTGGTGCAAGCAAGAGGAAGATAAAAATAAGAATAAAATCATGATTTGTTGGCCTTCTATTGTCTTTTCGTCGCTTATTTTTCTTCTTGATTTTGTGTTGCGTTTCACGTGTTTTTGTGAGCTCCTTCAAGAAAAAACTTCTACGGCGGGAACATTGAAATATTTCAAGATGGCTAATTTTAGAAAACAAGAAAAACAAGTTTTGGGAAAGAGGACATCAGCATTGGAGATTAGGGAAAATAAAAAAACGCAACTATTGAACAACAGTGAACCATGGCGGTCAACGCTGTCGCAGACAAGATGGAGAACAATCAACGAAATTGATCAGATCGAAGACAGAATGAGTACGAAGCCGAAGAATCAAACATTTCCATCCTCATATTGTTTTAGTTTAAATGTTCGAAGTGTGTGTGCGATTGTGTCTCTGTGTGTGTCTGTCTTTTTTTTTTTTGACCGGTACCTCATCCTTGTCCTTATCCTTACTCTACCTGGAGGATGTGAGCGCATGCGCCTGTGGCTGCAGCGACCCTTCCAGGTAGAATCCCATCTTCTTTATCCCCACCTTTCCTAATCCTTACCATCTCTTTCCACAGTTTATAATCATTTCATACTCATCACGACAACACTTTAAAGGCCACCTCATGTGTGTGGAAGTGTGAGGAATACATGATGGTGGTGGGCGAGGGGCAGTGTCCCAAAACATGGGGTACTGGGTGCAGAATGACACCCAATCAAGTAGAATTTTCCACTCACTTTGATACTTTTTAGCTCAATTTTACACTCATTTCTCAGTCGTGATTCTAGTTACCCAATACATAATTGTTTAAGTTTTCTTTCTTTTTCACAGGAAGAATATTACCTGATGGTGAACAGACAACAACCTCATTAAGTGGCTATCTGCAACATATACACAAACATACAAATATTGTGGACATGTTCCTGTCTTTTCTTCCAGACCTGAGAAAGAATTAGTAAATGAAATATGTGCTCGCAATGGTTTAACATAGAAATACAACTCACTTCGCTGATGAGACGTGCTTCTTTCTCACTACTTCAGATCTGAGACATTCACATTGATTTTGCATATGAACCTCAGTGGAAACATATAAATATGGGCATTGAATGTACACCACAACATTCCAAGAGAGGTGAACAACCTTGTTGAGAGCACGCAAACGAGCACACATAAGAATATTCATATAGGCAAAGAGCATAATCTTTTGTCATGTAATGATTCAAAAGATTTCCGACTACATACCACTTATGAATATATAGGAAGTGGTACCTGTACCCTGACGGCCCCAAGTAGTGTATGGTATCTTTATAGAACATTTTCTACCCTCTCTTAACTAATTTCAGTGGAAAGGTACCACCTCCCATGCCTACCTCAGCTACTTCATCTAACCAGTAGCGAATTATATTGAGCTGCCATTTCCCCCTGCCGTCTACGCGCTCAAAAACACCATTTTACCCCACCAGCCCTTCAAGATTGCGTCCCACGCGAACACCACACAATATGTAATGTACCAACGGCATGGATAGGAGACAGATGCAATAATAGTAACGCAAAACCCAGAGCGTGTTCTGTGTCCTTTACTGTGTTCACTGTATTCACTGTGTTCCATGTACTTCACGGTCATGCTACCGTAATAATACTTAATAATAAATATCAACCATGCAATGATATACCCTGCCTACTAATCACACGGGGTAATGTAACTTGACTAAGGGCCAGTTTCATTGCCTGCTCTACCAACTGCCACCGGAAAGTGAATGTCAGCATTTTTACCTAAAGAAAGCAGAATGGATAAGAAAATGTCCAAATTAGCTCGGCTGTTTCGAGCTACTTTGGCCTTTCTTAAAGAAAATTTGGCAATTTTCTTTCTTCTGCCGAATTATACCTGGCATCCTTATCTCCATCGATTTTCGTGGAACCGGAAAATCGAATTTCTGGCGCGGGCAAGGCACTCAGTGGCCTCGGAGAAAGTTCCGATTGGTGAACACCGGCACTAAATTCCACCACTCACAAAATAAGTGAGTGGAAAATTAGACACCCTAGCTTTTTACTACCAAAAAAAATGAGCTGACCACTTTAGAAGATCCATTTCTGGGACGCAGTTCATCTGTTTATATGAGTTCTAGGTTTACGTTCATGAAAAATTAACCCTGTATTTTTGGTACCAAGAAGAGTAAGTCATTTTTGGTCGTCTTGGCGTTAAAACCAATTATCTTGAAACTTTGATGGCAAGCACCATGTTTTCTGGAGTTTTTACCATAGAAAATTGACCATTTATTGCTATAAAAATCAATGTTATCCGCACCAGGCCTTCATTGTTGCGTCCACGGCGTGTGACACCCAAATCCACTCAGAACACCCTACGACACCCTAGGTATAAATACGCCGATATTTAACTTGAACTGGAAGTGTCCGGTATTTGAATAACTGAAAGCCCTATATTTTCACCAAATGAAATTATCTGGCCACAAAAACGCATCCATTTATTCTTAAAACATCGGCAATTTTTGTATGGTTGGTCTAAGGCGTGGACTTATAAAAACGCCGTTTTTACATGCAATATATAAATGGGGTATCTTTAAACTTTGAAGCCAGGCTGTTTTTCGATATTTACAAAAAATGTGTCTGTTTTCTTGTTTGCGTACAATATTTTTTATAAACTTATGATAAACTAAGATGGTTTAAAAAATGGATTTAGAATATGTTCTAAAAAGGTGACCAGCAAGAGACAAATGAGCCAGAATTTGAAATAGCAGCTCCACGACAAGACACCTTTACTTTAGCTCCGTGACGCTTCTACAACAATGGAAACAGTTAGTTATTTGGGCTTAGGGGGCTCACCAACCTAGTAAGACCAAATAGTGCCCACAAATCACTATTGCATTATTGATTAGATAGAAAGAAAGCATATTCATGTGAAGGTGAGCAAGTATATATATATATATAGAGAAGAAACCATATACCTAACAGGAGTCTATTGTCAAGGGAAACCCCCAAGAGTTTATCTTCAGCCCACAAATGTCATTCTTGGGGGCTCCCAGAGTTTTCTCCCCCAAAGGCTGGTCTGAGAGAGGCCCTCAAAAGCTATTTTTGGTGGCACCTCTCAATGCCTCATATAACAATTTGAGACTGCATCAGAGGGTAACGGTTGGTAAAGATTCACCTGCTTAACCCAAAATTTAAACATAGTTATAGTCAAACAGTGCTCGTTCGGGAGGATTAATTTGTTTTGGGCAAAATTAAATGAAACATCCATCCTTCAGTTCAAACAAGGGCTCTGAGATTTCACCCTCTGAGCAGCCAAATTGGACAATTCTCACTCCACCATACATTCTGAGGAGAATTTTCCACTCGCTCGCCTCACATTCTGCGCTGAATTTTCCACTCAACACCCTAGCACAAAACCTGTTTTGGGACACTGGCGAGGGCAAATGTTATGTTACGCTTTAGGTGAGACTGGGATTGGTTTCATGTTCAGAAAAGTTCATAAGGCTTGAACGAACATGAATTATAGCCATTTTTTGGAAATGACACCCATTTCACTCCGGGTCCATCATACCGGAATTACGCAGGACTTCACTGTGTATTTGGCCACCTGGCGTCCGTAGTGCGTCAAAAATCGGGAGCCATTTGGCTGTCGATTACCATTGTCCTCACGTGCGTTGAAATATAAATTCATCGCATACAGAAAATAATTAACTTTTGTGCCCGTGTCCTAACCGGGTACAAAATTCCCCACATATCACGTGAAGTCACGAAACTATCATAGCTTGACACTGACTCCAAAATAGGAAAGTCATCTTGGTCAGATTTGCTTACCTTGATGAAAAGAATCATATATACAGACAAAGGGTAAAGCCTGTCCAGTATGGGCTCTCCGTTCATGAGAGTCTCACCCCTGAGCGCCTCCAAGTGGTGAAGATCCTGCAGAGACTCTACTCACCCAAGGACAAAATGCCTTTCCTCTCATACTACACCAACATGGGGAGAATCTTCATCAGGATCAAAGCTGATTCAAAGCCAGTTGAGCTAAATGTTGGTGCCACAGAGGGGGAAATGCTCCAGATATGTCAGCGGTTCGGGCCAGTGCGTGGCGGGAGTGGTCCACCTGGCTCACGGAGTGTAGATCCTGCTCGTGACAGTGTGTCCCTCCGTGGCGCCCCTGGCCTGAACTGTGAACGGGTTTCTCTCACTGATAAAGTGATGGTTCCACAGGAGGGAAGGAGGAGTGCAGGTGGGGTAGGTGCTGGCCCATGGAGTGTTGATCCTGCTCGTGACAGTGTGTCCCTCCGTGGCGCCCCAGGCCTGAACCGTGAACGGGCTTCTCTCCCTGATAAAGTGATGGTTCACAGGAGGGGAGGGGGAGTTCAGTTGGGGTAGGTCCTGGTGCTGTGGGGGGAGTGAGAGGCATCACTGACTCACATGTGGCGGGTGATGGGGACTCTCGGGGGGGGGACCGCCTCTGGATGTGACCAAGCCTTCATCTGTGGCGGGTGCCTCTGGTCCCTCTGAGGAGGAGACCCTTGCTTTGGGTGACTGCCCTGTGCCTAGTGCAGGGACAGCTTCTGCTGGAGTGGGGCCCTCCATGGTTACTCAGTTGAGTAGGTCACCCAATGGTGAGCAGCTTGTGCGGGGTTCATCCCTGCATTCGAACCAATTACCACCTGATGTGCGGGAGGTTACTCACCCGCCCCTCCGCCTGCCGCCGCCTGGCATGGCTGCTCATGTTGACTCCATTGGGGCTTGCCCTGCCTCACCAATGTCCCTGACTGGTGCCGTTGATGATGTGGAATCCTCATGTCTGGCTTTCTTGGTTTATTTCATTCTGTAGTTGATTGTAATTCTCATTTTTCCCAGCCTGCCTTTTCAATTAGGATATTTCTCTGAAATTACTTGAACCGTTTTGGTTGCCTTCCCCTTGATATTGTGATATGATTGGTCCACCTGCTACTGTACTCAAGTTTGGTGTTAAGCTATTGCTAGGATCATATTGCTCTTTACCTGTAAACTCCTGTTTTGCTGTTGTACTGTTTGATTGTTTGCTTTTGCACTTTGTTTAAATTCCCTCTAAGGATTCAAGAATCCTCACTATTTAATACAAACTTAAGATTCCTTCCAGATCTTTCTACACTTGACCATGAAGGTTCCCAACATTCGAACTTACAACATTTGCTAGAAAATTGCAACTACTACACAATTGATTCCTATAATATTGGCAATCCGCTTCACAGTTTCTCAATACTGCATGTTAATATAAGGTCTCTCCCAAAAAACTTTGAATCACTTCAGGCCCTCATTGCTGAACTTAAAGATAAACCCTCAGTAATACTAGTTACTTAATTATGGCTACCATCAGAACTTGTAAATTCATACCAACTCCCTGATTATGTTCTGGAAATCACCTGTCCATCAAATTACAAGGGAAAGGGTGCAGGTATATTCATTTGCAAACACATGGCATATAACAGAAGGGGTGACCTGGAGTCCAATGTATTTCAGCACCAGTCAGTCTACCTTGAAATTCATAATATTTTTCCTTTTCGGCTGCTAGTCGGATCAATATATAGATCACCATCTTACCCATCTGCAATTTACCTAAATCACTTAGAAGAGACTATTGAAAAAATATCACTTGAGCAAAAAATTTGTATAATGGGGGCGACTATAACTTTGACATCTTGAACTCATCTGCAAGCGATCATATCTCAAGTTTTGTGCATTCATTAGCAGCGCAGGGATTCCACCTTTGCATTTCACTACCGACCAGAATCACTGCAGAAAGCCAGATTCTCATTGATAACTTTTTCTGTAAATACAGCTCTATTGTAAAATCTTCATGTTTTGATAAGCAATTTTAGTGATCATCTTCCTATTGGATTAACACTTACTTCAAATATTACTAAGCCTGACCAAACTCCAAAACCAATGCTTTCTTTTGACTTTAGAAAAATTGATCAACTTAAGCAGGCTATTACTTTAAAACTCCAAAATTTTACAACCATAAATGACCCTCAATTGGCAGCTCAAATATTACAGAAGACACTTAGTGAAGAGATTGTTCATCTCTCTTCAAGTAACAGTAATCGTAGGTCCACACCAATTCAGCCTTGGATATCGTATGGTCTCCTACGATGTGTAAACAAGAAAGCTGATCTATACAAAAAGTTCATAAAATCACGCACTAAAAATGACGAAATCTCTTATAAGTTGTATAGTAATTGTCTCACTAATATTATCAGAACAGCCCGTAACCTTTATTATCAAAGGAAACTGGAAGAAGAAAAATCTGATCCTAAGAAAATCTGGGCTACATTACTCACTGTTTGTCGCAAAAACAAAACTAAAAATGATGCACCGGTTCAATTCAATGTCGACGATCATTACATAAGCGACCCTGTTCAAATTGCAGATGGGTTCAATGATTACTTCTCAACAGTAGCAGCAAAGCTTGATAATTCTCTCCCACAGTCCACTTCACATCCTCACTAGTACCTGGGTGAGCCAACTCCACAACGCTTTCAATTCCATATGGTAAATACTGAATATGTTCAAAAGCTTGTTGCATCCCTTGGTAATAAAGGACCTGGATATGATGGAATTAGCTCGAAAATTCTTAAATTAATAATCCCTGTCATTTCACCACAAGTCACGTATTTGTTTAACGTTTGTCTCTGCAAAGGGGTATTTCCAGATGCATTTAAAACTGCACTTGTTGTTCCTATCTTCAAATCTGGAAACCAATTTAAATTCACAAATTATCGCCCTATATCAATCCCTCCTGTTCTTGCAAAAGTATTCGAAAAAATTGTGGGAGCCCAGCTCACTGAATACCTGTCTGAAATTAACATGCTGTACAAAAACCAATTTGGATTCCAGAAAAAACGCAGCACATACATGCCAATTGCCTTATTGTATGATGATATAACTGCTGCTCTTGCCTTTAAGTTGTTATCATTTGCAATATACCTTGATTTCAGTCGTGCTTTCGACACAGTAAATCACGGAATTCTTCTTTCTAAATTAAGGTTTTGGGGAATTCAGGATACCACTTTAAAAATTTTTCAATCATATCTTTCCAATCGAGCACAAATAGTCAAATATAACTCACAAAAATCTAGCTGTCCTAGAACGGTTTACCTTAGAGTTCCACAGGGAAGTGTTCTGGGTCCTCTACTCTTTCTCATATATGTAAATGACATGGCTAATTTCTCGCAAAATCCCAAATTCTACATCTTTGCAGGTGACACTGCCCTATTATTTACAGCACCTAACTTAACAGACCTCCAAACCCAAATTGACCAAAGTCTATCAGACATCTCGACCTGGCTCTGCTGCAATCGGCTGACACTCAACACTAAAAAATCCACTTATCAGCTTTTTTCCTCTTGCCTTACCGACAATATTGCCATTAGAATTAATAATGACGTGTTGCAACGAAAATTCACTATAAAGTATCTAGGTGTTCACATAAGTGAGAATCTGAAGTGGACTAAACATATACATGCAGTCGCCAACACAATCTCGCGTAACATTGGTCTCATGCGTAGGGCACAGCATATTCTGGACCCAGGTCACCTCCTCCTGCTTTACATTGCCCCTATTCTTCCTTATTCGAGATACTGTTTACCTATTTTCGGAAGTACATACCAGTTCCACCTTAACAAACTCATATTGCTCCAGAAAAAGCAGTGCAAATCATTGATAAGACCGACCACCTTCGTCGATAAGCCCCAAAAATTATTATTATACCGACCGCCTTGCTCACACAGACCCTCTTTTCAGAAAATATAATTTACTTAAAATCCCAGACCTGGTAGAAATGGCTCAATTAAAAATAATGCATGACTTTTTGTCTAGCTCTCTGCCCTCTGCTATCTCTGACAAAATCAATGTCATACAGCAAGATCCTCTAGGTCGTGTCATTAGACAAACGCAACATTTCCAGGTCCAGTTTGCTCCCACTATGTATCGAAAGTTTTCTCTATTTATATCGGCCCCACGAGCATGGAATAAGATTATAGCTAGCAAAATTAGAAGACTGGAAGATGTCCCTATGAGTAAAACCTTCCTCAGAACCGTTATAAAAAATTATACCTTGATAAATATTACTGATAAGTATATCATATCCTAGGTGTGTTAACAACACAATTGTATCAATATCAAAACTGTTTAACCTGAAAGTCTCATTCTGATTAATATTAGCTTAAGTTTCCTGCCGCATGCATCAGCCAGAATCACTCGAAAACAGTATCTATTATTAACTGAGGAAAGACTAAATTCATAAGAATCTAAACTGCGTTGTTACTTGATTTCGGCTTTGACGGTGGCCTACAGGCCCGCCTCCGGCACCATCGTGTCTTTCCTTTCATAGTACTTTACCTCGCGCCTAAATCTCTCCAAGATTGATCAAACTGTTAAAAAAGTAAAAGAAATCCTCTCCCTCCTAATCTAACAAAAACATTAACTTTGTTTCAGGAACACATCATGCCCTGACGCCCGTGCGGCCGGCCTCCCGCCGGGGCGCGCTGGGGTTGGCTGTCCGCCGGCCGTCCGCTGGCGCGTGCTGCGTCGGGGCGCCCGCCTGCGCGCCTTACCCAGCTACCCGCTGATGCAGCCTTCATCTGGCCCCCCGCTGGAGCGCTCCGCGGGCTGGCTCCCGTGGACTGATCGCCTGACCGACCAACCACGAGCGCGCTGCGCGGCCCCGCCTCGGGCGGACGCGCTCTGCGGCCCGATCACCTGCCGCCGTGCCTGTTCGCCTGACCGACGTCCGGCACTCTCCCGGACCGATCGCGCTTGTGCTCTGCCGCCACTGTCATCGGCCGCGTTGGCGCCCGCCGGCGCACCCTGCTGCCTCGTCGCCGGGCGAGCTGGTTGAGTGGTGGCTGGGCGCCTACATGTCTGTGATTTTACGACGCTGACGTATGTGTTTTTGTTTTATTGGCTGTGTATGTGTAGTGTTTTAATTTAATTGCGTTACACTCTGCCAGTGGCATTCTTAGCACCTACCTGTACCGCGCCGACATCCCCGACGTTATTTAGGGGCCCCGCGCCGGGGGTATCACGGTTGCGCGTTTTGGTGCCTGTATGTTTTTATGTATCGCTTACTGCAAATATACTGTATGGATCTAACTAAGCTTGCCTAACACCCCAGTCCACTGGCTATTCGGCGGATGAGTTTGGTGAATGGTGTGCTGCGTACCGGTAAATCATTTGACCTGAGCAGCACGCTTCAGCATACAGAGCGTTTGTGCGGGACTAAGTAGAGAGAAAATTTGACGCCATCGTGTGCCCTAACACACAAAGGAAAGCGCAGACTGTCATTCTGTGGTTTCAAAGGATAACAACCTGCCAGTCCATGTTAAGTGTAGCATCCGTGTTACCAGTTTTAAGCACTTTTCATGGGACATATTGAACGTGTAAGAGAGTGTGTTAAGTGGTGTAGTTAAATTGTGTGTCAACGCCTGATTTTTTTGTGTGTGTGCCTGTTTGCAGTATATTGTCTTGTGTGCTTTTTTCCTTTTATTTGGCTATTTTGGTAACTGTTATGCTTTGTATCACCTGATTTCATAATAGGGGAATATGAAAAGCCTCACACTGTTGAGGATGTTGCGAAACGCACCTCGGAACTGATATGATCTGGATAGGAGGCGGTATCTGCAGAAGGATATCTTCCTGCTGGCGGTGCCGTAGATGGCTGAAGGCGCGGCGGTCTGCCGCTCAGGGCAGCGGCAGCTGTCGGCCGACCTCTAGCTGCCAGCCGCAGTCATCCCACTCTAAACCCTGTTCAACTGCGCAACAAATTAGGTAATACTTATACCGATGAAGTGTTTCTTTATAGAGCTATTAACCGTTTCTAGCTATATCTAAAACATTACAGCTAAAACATTAGGATCCAAAGTGAGATTTCCAAACTATAACATTTTCTTGCAATCGCAATTGGCTACAGCCCGAGTAAGAACAGTAAATGATGGACCTAAACATAAAGAATAAGCCGCCTGAGGCTGGGTTGTTAAACCGTGAGCTGCCCCTGATTGTGAATCAGCTGCCTCGACATACCGTAAGGCCACGAGCCGTCCCTGATTTTGAACCAGCTGCCCCGACATTCTGTAAGGCCACGAGCCGTCCCTGATTTTGAACCAGCTGCCCCGACATACTGTAAGGCCACGAGCCGTCCCCGATTTTGAACCAGCTGCCCCGAACATACCGTAAGGCCACGAGCCGTCCCTGATTTTGAACCAGCTGCCCCGACATACCGTAAGGCCACGAGCCGTCCCTGATTTTGAACCAGCTGCCCCGACATGCCGTAAGGCCACGAGCCGTCCCTGATTTTGAACCAGCTGCCCCGACATTCTGTAAGGCCACGAGCCGTCCCTGATTTTGAACCAGCTGCCCCGACATACCGTAAGGCCACGAGCCGTCCCCGATTTTGAACCAGCTGCCCCGAACATACCATAAGGCCACGAGCCGTCCCTGATTTTGAACCAGCTGCCCCGACATACCGTAAGGCCACGAGCCGTCCCTGATTTTGAACCAGCTGCCCCGACATACCGTAACGCCACGAGCCGTCCCTGATTTTGAAACAGCTGCCCGACATAGCGTAAGGCGCCACACGTAAACGTGGAACACCGGTACCGAATTTTCACCGCCCTCTAGTTTGTAATTGACGGCTTACGGCTCCGACAGCTAGAGTACCCTAAAACCTCAATTTCCCCCTGTGTTTGTGAGCTTCTACCTCACGACAGTTCGCCCTTATGACCGTAAGGCGCCCCACTGCAATATGGACCGCCCTCATCCAGTTTTGGCAAGCCTCTCAGGCATGATTGGGTGCCCATTAGGCTGTGTCATTGGAAGGGTTTTTGTCTCAGATCACATTCCCCCGATGATTTTATCATGCCCTATAGATACAGAAACAATTCTACATTGTTATACTTTTTGTACCTGAAATCCCCAGGCTGCTCCGAGCCAAAATGTATTCCTCCATACCGTTAACATTGGAACACTAGCGCCGCCAAGCGGAAATATCCTAAAGTAAACACTTTCTTACGCTTTGGCAAGCTTATGATACACTTAAGACCTCTAGAAGAGTTTCCAGAGAATATCAGGAGCTCTTAGGATATTTCAAAGCTTCTGACAGCAAAGCTAGGTACGTACTCAGGTCGTCTTTTGAGGGAATGGCCCTTGAAACAAT
The DNA here is from genome assembly GCA_034440635.1 of Lepas anatifera. NCBI lineage: Eukaryota > Metazoa > Arthropoda > Thecostraca > Lepadidae > Lepas > Lepas anatifera. The sequence goes on along the minus strand of JAOTON010001900.1, from coordinate 94,240 downwards.
GGCGCCCAAATACGCGCCATAGTGAAATTTTTGGGGTTTAAGGACGCACCAACAGCTGAGGTCATATAACATCGGAGAGGAAAGGGCAATGAGCTAGGCTTCAGCTAGGGCAGGGAACCAAATCCTGCCTCTTGGTGGGCTGGAACCCACGACACCATGGCTGACAGCTGCTGGCGATGTCTGAGGCGGCTGCAGCCATACCCGCGACGCTGACTCTCACCGAGTATTTCCGAGACATCCATCCTCTCTATTGTCCTTGAAAGGTTCCAACTTTCAGCGGAACGCTCCGAATCCTCTCGATGGCTTCGTCACTGAGGCTCATGGCGAGCGGAGGATCGGTGATGGGCGTTCTATCCCAGCCGAAGAGCTCAGTGAAGTCAGTTACGTCGATTTTAACACCCGAGAGCACTTACCAGCCAAACTTTCAGCTGGGGCCGCTACTGGCGCCTCTGGATAGCCAGCGAGACCCGATCGCGCAGCTGGGGCTCCCAATTCGAGGATATCGCTAGCAAAACCATCTCGGGGAGGCACCGGTAGGCATTGTGCTGCGGTTTTTATCGTCATTTGCCATAGCAGTTTCTACGAAACTGTTCATGCTGCCAAAGTTGGACGTCTATGGCGAGCCGGTAGGGCAGCAGCCAGCAGAGCTCTTAGGTTGTGGCTAGTTTCTCTGGCAATGAGGACACGATACGTGTTATCGATGTGCCAGTCGGCGTCAGGAACGTGCTCACTGTCGGCTGAAATGCCCTCACTATCTGAGTTCTCATTCACCGCACCGTATGCAGCTGTCTGAGGATCCGGAGATTAAAAACGACGCTTCTGAACACGCTGCCCTCACGAGATAGTCCAGCCTTGCTGGTGGGGGGTCAGTATTATCAAGCCTGGCGAATGCCCGCCCCGCCGGCCGCTCATTCTCGTTTAGGATCGTCCTCCGGCACGCTGCTGCTACAGGTCTCAACGTTTTGTTTTAGTCAACACCGCCCAAAAACATCCATCGAGATCCTCTCTGGTCCTTGAGGCATCTGTCCTCGGCTGCCGGCACGCGGTTATCCCCAATGCAGCTGCAGCGGCTCAGGCATCTGCACTTTCCCACGGCGATGAGGCCGCCAGCCGTTTTGAGTTCCTGTCCGTTCCATTGTGACATTTCTTTGAAACTGTGTTCGTGGCTTAAAACTGTTTATAGCACTCAATGAGTTAATGTGAGGGATATTAATTGCATTTAGTCGATAGCAAGGCACGCTTTAGTCGATTAGCAGGTATAGCAAAGGTCTTATTCAATAGCTTAGTCTGCCGGAGCCTTTACATGACACCAAGCGTGGATTCATTGCTATGTGAATGTAAGTCATGATGCGTTATATCTATTCCCAATCAATGCTTATAAGGTCAATATTAAATCCAAACATTTCCGAACGCGTGCACTGTGGCAAAGCTCATATACAGAGATCGAACTTGGCAGTCTATAAGAACGAAAGGGAAGCAGACATTTCTTCTCCGGGGTATTGTAGTACCCGTCAACCGTGCCAGTGTTGAATCAGCGACTGAAGCTCTGGTCGTCACGATGAATATACTGCTATTTAAGCATTTCAATATTTGAAGATCAGCCTTCGGATATTCCGAATAGCTCATCTTTTTTTTCTTTTAGAGTGGAGTTGAATGAAATTGGGATGTGTTGGGATTTAATCCTGCATGTTTATTATTCGGGAAAGCAGCATTGGCCGCCGCACTGGTACCTAACGGGGAATTCATGCTTCCGTTCTGGAGCTAGATCAGCCAAAGGAGGTGGATCATAATATAAAGACCATAGCTAAATGGAAGGTGCAGCATGTTTTTCAGCAGCTTTCTAGGACTAGAGAATGCTGTTAGACTCACTATTTGCTATTTGTATCCATCAGTAACTAATCTAAAGCCAGACGATTACGGTGGAGCCCTTAGTTTGCAATACAGTCACGGGGCGGCGCTAGTGTGCTAATGCTGAGAGATACCCCTATTTTCTCCGGCTACGAGCAGGCTGGAGTTTAAACTTAAGAAAAATGAATGGTGCGGCATTATTCCTAGACGTAATGGGCATGATAAAATCATAGGGGCACCATGTTCTGCGATGGATGACATAGCCTAGTGCCAATTCTCCACGATTGGCCGCTCTTTTGCAGCTTTAAAGCGCCGATTTCAACGTGGGTGTCCCCCCCCGATTTACAATTGATTGACCGCCCTTTTCAGCCCGCAGGCGCCGCAATGCAATAGCCATCGCCCACTTCAGGTCGTCCATCAGTGCATGGTTCTACTGTGACACTAAAGCAATGTTGTCACCAGACTACAACGAAAGATTCCTAGGTCATCTTTGCGAGAAAATTGAAAGCTCGGTGGAAGCCCCTTTCCAGGTTTTGGATGCACCCTGCCCCCGTAAATGTGCAAATCCGGGTGGCCTTGTGGCTGTAGTGCTAGTTTTCAGATTGCACAGCATGGATTAATGTGGATTCAGTCCACACGGCGGGAAGCCGCCTTCCGTGTCCGATCTGACCAGATGGAGAGGATCCTTCAACGCCCACGTCAATACTCTATGTAATTGGGCAAGGTTGACTATTGGGTATTGGGATTTTCAGAACATATCGACCCTATGTAGAAACTTCTACGCAGAGTAAATTGGGTTCAGAAACCGGTCCCAGAAATCTAAAAAGCTGTCCTTGCGTGAAGCCGACTTGAGAATGTAGTTCGGGGAGAGGCGCACTGTTTGCAGACGCTGGTATTTGATCAGATGCATTTGAGAAATGTCCCCTTTCCATGGCGACTATTTTCCATGATAAGTTTAGTCAGCGCTGTTTGAAACCGCATCATAAACAGCCCAAAAATATTATCGCAAAGGCACCCTTTGTCATACGGAAAGCCGCCCCCAAAATGGTAAATTCGATGCCCTCCCAGGCTTTGCCTTCTGTAGCGAAATGCTGGATCCGTCTCTGTGCTGCACGGCACGCGAGCAATATGTCGCCCTGCCCTGGTAATCATCACACAATCGCACCTGACCACGCAACTTCATGTGGGCTGAACTGAATTCCGCTACCTTTTCTGTGAACGTTGAGTTGTACTTAGGACATTCCACGACAGAATTATCGAGTTTTCAAATAAGAAAATCTCACCTAACGTTGATAAGCTGTTAATTGACCTTTCTTCTCGAATCCCGGATACACAAAATAGCAAATGCGTAGTGATCATATATTCGGGCACAGTCCGTCCTCAGGATATTTGTGTAGGCAATCGATGATTCGGAAAATTAATAGATATAGTGTGAGTTAAGTTCTCGGTTTTGACAAGCCACTCCATTGCACGTATAATAGGTTCGAAGTATAACGGCATTGCTTCATGGTGATACGAGAGTGGCGTGCGCTATAGTTCAGGCCACAGGAGGGGATTTTGTGCAAGAAGCAATGGAATGGGTTAAATTATTTGTCCTTGGAGTATAAGAAACTTGCATGATTCTATTGTTATTTTTAAATTGAAGTTGAGTGGTAGCGCATGACCGATTTGTGCGAGCACTTCTGTCAATTTCTCTGAAGAATTCGAAATTTAGGCCTGGGGGATCCAGTTGCGCGCAGCTTCCGCCCGCGCTCTCCCTACGCCCGCGCTGATTTGGGCGGAGGTTTGCGCGTAAGCGATTTGGAGGGATGTTCGGGAGAGAGCGATCGCGCGGAGTTCCGCGCCGGCGGAGGTTAGCGCGTATCATCTGGGGCAATCCGAGGCGGCGGTGAATACTCTAGCGACCATAGTAAATAGGCGCTAAGGCTAAAATTCCCATAGAATACGGTTCTTTTCTCGCCGTAGTAAACTCACGTCATAGGTTACAGCCTGCTGACTGCCGTACGGTGTCGGATTTCTTGGCCGACTGTGGGGGAGGGGATGAGGGGAAGACACGGCCCCGCGCTGGGAGGTGAGGTGATGATAAAAGTGTTTGGATGGGATAAAGGGAAAACCTTATCCGTAAACGACAATTTATAAGTGGGATTTCCAAATAAATGAGGCATACATGTGAAACCGATATGATTTGGCTTGTTCCGAATGCGTTTTTATGTTAAGCCTAACTCAAGTCAATTTATCTGGGCAGGACACGGGCTTCATGAAACACACTTTTGCCTCGTTGTACTACGGTGTCATTGGTTTAGTCGGAGCACTGGGGAGAGATGAGCCGGGCTGGCTTCAAAAGCCTGTCTCGGCGAGTGCATTTAGTGCCGCTTTTGCATTCCGCCTATGAATTTGGCCCCATTTTCCTTATCTTTCTGCCTTTCAAACAGCACCAGATATTTAAGAATCATCACGCTCTCAGTTCAGGGAGAACTGCTCTATCGCTGACGCTACAGCCTCGACGAGACCGCTCGGGAACGGTGAGTAGTACGAAACGTGAGATACGTCCTGGGGCGAACAACATTGTTTATTGGAGGGCAGTTAGCATTACAGCACAGCTGGCACAGCTGTGGCGTAGATCCACTGGCACAGCTGCAGTGATCTACGTTTCTCTTCGCCTGTGTCTCTTCTGAGGATTTCCCAGTGAGATGTCGGGAGTTTGTGGGCCTCGATTATTATCATAAATACATGTTTTGTCGAACGCAAGCCATATAACTTGGATTCACTGACATTTCCAATATCTTTTTGTTACTTTAAAAGAATCATACAGGCTTCCGCGCTGTCTTCCGCGCTGTTGAGAAGACGCGGAAAGTTAGCGCGTAAGACGGCGAGTTACGACACTACTTCCGCCACAACTTAGCTGCGCGCCGATGGATCCCTCCAAAAGCCCCTGCGCGCTAACTTACGCCCCCGCGCAGCTGTGCGCTGTCTACCGCGCGTCCGGATCCCCCAGCCTTAGACGTTAAGAAGACATTTGATGGTTCCAAACCATGCTGATAGTGTTCCTCGACTGCTGTTTTATTATATATGACTTAATTTATCCTTGAAAAGGTGTATTGGCTCTGTTATTCCTACTTTCCACCACTGATTTGCGTTGTAGCGCCCCTGGCGGCAGAATGGACAGCTTCCGTAATTGAGGAGGAATATCCGTCATGGAGCGCTGGCAACTGTTTGTGGAGGCCTGGAAGCACAGAATTCGACTTTTGGACAGTCACTGGCTTCTGTAAATATTTCATGGTATCGTCTCCACGGCATAAGCGTATCTAGACTGTTTCGTCTCAGGTGACGTGGGAGGAATTGAAAGAGCTTCTAGTTTGACCCTCACCCCACGGGGGGCCAACGATGGCCCCTAAGGTTTTTTTCGGGATAACAGAAAAACGACGAAACGCAGGACCGCGGTTGAGGGCTCTATTTCTCAACCCATCATTTTCACACCATCCCTGAAATTTTTTACTGCGGGGAAAAAGGATGATATACGGTGATATAAGATAATATACGGTGATATATGATGATATATAATGATATACTGTCAGGTCACCAGACGAGGTCAACCAAGGTCACCTCACTTCAACTTTTGAGCTCTATAAGAGCTACGTTTCTCCGTCGATCGATTTGAAACTTCCTACAGTTCATGGCCCTCCCAGGGTCTACAAAGTGTATATCCGGGATTTTTCGATTTCGTGACCTAAAGTCAGGTCACGAGGTGACCTCTCCCATTCAAAAAGCATAGGAAAAAGCTGTCCTATGATCTAAAATCCACAAAAACGATTTCAAATGCTCGACTTGCTCAGAAAAGCGTTCTGGGACACCCTTTTACGGATCCCAGGGGTCATATTTTTCCTTTGACTTCTACAAGGTCATCCAAGGTCACCAGGGGTCAAAAACAGTATTTTGGCAATAACTTTTGACCTACTTAAGCTAGAGCGTTGAATCAAACACCATCGTGTATGTCTTATCACTAGCGTTCATTTGATATTTAACAAGGTCACTTTCTGACCTTTAATGACCTCAGGTCATATGAGGTCATGAGGTGACCTCTGGAGGTCAAACCACTGGCGAGGGGTCATTATGTTCCACATAGAGAAGAAAAGTCTGGCATTTTCCTGTCCAATGTAGTTTACCAAACCTCAATAGCTCTAATGGCATAGGAGTTATACTCAGTTTTCTTGAGCATTGCATATTTGAGTGAAAATAGCCTATCGTGACCTAACTTGACCTCTGGAGGTCAAACCATTGACCTGAGCGCTAAAACATGTGAATTAATTTCTTACTGAATTCACGCGAGCTTTCTAATTCACTTTGCAGATTTGCGCTAACTTCCATATTTTCGGAGTTAGAGGGGGGCCATTGATGCCCCCGTGGGGCGAAGGTGGCGCCGGACCCCCGGTGGGGCGCGGGTTAAAGGGAATGTTTCACTTTTATAACGTGATTTCAACTGAGATAGTCAATTTGTAAAGCATGCCGAAAAACCCGGTACTCTAAATATCATTGTTTAGAAATTAACACGCGCATTGACGGGGGAGCCGGTACCCGCCCCCTCGGGTTTTTCGGAGACAGCAGAAAAACGGCGGCGCGTAGCGCCGCCGTACTTGGCATACCTTTTCCCTCATCATTTTTACAACTTCTGTGAAAATTTTAAGGTTAAGTCATCTCAGGTCAGGTCACCAGTACAGGTCAAGTGACCCGACCTCAAAAAAAGTTTAGGATAGCATAAGTCAGAGCAGGGTGAACTTATCCGATTGAAACTCATATCACATAATGGCCCCACCGAGTTCTCTAAAATTTGTTCCGGTATTTTTGATATCGATGACCTAAGGTCAGGTACGAGACATGACCTCTCCATTGGAAATACATAGGAAAAATGGTTTTTACGGAATAGCTCAGTAACGGATGGTGATAGAGCATTTATTTTAGCTGCATTAGACTCGCCTGGGCTTTGCGGTTCTAATAATATGCGTTTTATATAATTTGATCCTGACCTGACCTCAGGTCAGGTCAAATCCTTGATTTGACCTAGCAAGGTCAAATTATATATCATTCGATTCGGTTTGCTGAGAGGATTCATACAGTTCAAGTAGTTTTGCTCTATCGTGACTTGTTCAGATGAAATGGCCGAAAAACCTAATTTACATGTTATCCCTATGACGGCATGTTTTGACCTCTCGTGACCTTAAATGTGACCTGACAAAAAAATGGTTCAAATGTTTCCGATGAAGAAGTGGATGGGCACCCCAACGCCGTTTACCGTTTTTCGCTACCTACCGTGGTTTTCGAGATCTTGGGGGGGCGGCGGGTACCCGCCCCCCGTCAATGCGAAGGTGGCTCAGACCCCCGTCAATGCGCGTGTTAATAATTTCCGTAGAGAAAAGCAAAAAACTACCTGAAATGTACCCTGCATGTACCCTTAGCAGCAGGCCACAGTTGTCAGTTGTTGGTGTGGCGACATATGCTGACGTCACGGTGAGTATCAGCCAATCGAAGCCCTTGAAGCCCGTTGAATATGGTAGTGGTTGCCGGATCATGACATCATCCACAGGCAGATATTTATTTCTTTCCCTAGAGCAGCATTTTAAAAATAAAAATATTGAGCTTATTGTGCATTTTTCAGAGGAATCATGGACGATTGCATGATTTTCGGCTAAAAGTTCCCCTAGTTACACTAAATTCCAGGATTTAACCACGGTGCCATATTCCCTTTAATGACAGCGAACTTTCAGAGCTTCCACGACATACCAGTATGTCGTGGAAGCTCTGGTAAACGTGAAAGACTCGTTGCCTTTTTGTCTTTTAAATTCAAGTTAAGTTCATTTAGTGGCGTTGTCTGTTGTGTCTAGAATTGAAATTTTGTTTATTCAATGGCTTTGTCAGAAATTTGCAGGGAGGGACAATAATGAACCACTCAAATTAGCAGTCAGAGACACATGCTTTCATCTATGCACGGAAGAGTTGACTGAAGTCCGGTCTGTTTATGGTCCAATGACACCTTCCCTTGACTACGCAAGTGATAAGACAAGTTATAATATATGGTCCGTGGCTATGGACATGTGTGTAAAAAGGGGAATTATCGAAATGGACAAACGTGGGGTGTCTGGAACCTAGACTTTCATCGAAAAGTTTCCCGATTTGAGCCAAATTAAAAAATAATGAAAAATTAGCAGATGCCAACGAGAACTAGGAACCCCAGTCCGACGAGTTATTTCTAGAGGGGCGACGAGAGTTTCTGGTCAGCGGAAGGTTTAAAATGTATCGGTCCGTCTCTTCTTCATCGGTGGCTACGCTTATGCAATGGAACCGAAGTTGTTCTAATAAAAACTGCGACCGAGTATATATTTCTCCACCGACAGATGGGATGGTGATCTAAATACGTCAACTTGCAGAAAATTAGATGCATGGACATTAATAAAGAGAGCTGAGGCCCCAAGTTAATCAGGTCCCCCAACTATCTGGATGCCCCTGTGTTGAAATGGGGTCATAAACTGGTCTGGAATCCCCTGAACTGTTCTACGATCGCTGAGCTGAGCTGGGATCTGTGAGCTTGAACGGGCTCCTTGAGCTGTACTGAGACCCTATACAAGCCGACCTTAGGCCCCTGAGCTGAGCCGGGCCCCTAAGCTCATCTGGTTTGTGAGCTTATCTGGGCCCCCTGTGCTGAGCTTCTCAGGCCCCTGTGGTTGAGTGGGATCCCTTAATAAGCTGGTCTCGGTACCCATAACTTGGTCTAGGGCACCTTGAGCTGATTGATTTGAGTGCATAAAATATCTGTCCGTAGTATGTCATAGCACTCCTAAGTAGCTTGGGCACAAACAATAAATACTCTCAATAAGCACTCTCCCGCCAGTTAGCCAGGTGTTTCGTGAAGCACGTTACCATGTTTCTCATAGAAGTGGTTATAATGATTCAAGCGGTTAGACTTCAGCTATGTTTTCCCTTAGTTAACGAGGACTGGCTTTGCAACTCCCCCCCCTACCCTCGCGGGAAGGAGACCTTTGTCCGAATTCCCAAATCTGAAACCCTTGCCGCCTTATACCGCCGTTCCTATGAAGGTGGGCTGCGACGTCAAATGTTAATTCTGAAACAATGGGTTAAGCCTTACAGCCTCCCAAGTTTAGATTTAAACGTTGATAGGTTTTGGAGTGCTGAAATGAGGAGCATGGCTATTAGTTGACAATGTATATACTGACCTGTCTCCTCGAATCCTGGATATAAAACGCACTTATAGTCATAGTAAAGCCAGACCTCGAATGGAGCTTCGTAGTTCTAGTTCTACTGTGTATTGACCACAATCATCAAATTGATTATTTTATCAATGCGAGTGTCCGTAGATTACACATCTCAAAAAGAAGAAGAAAAAATTTACGTATGAGGTTACAATTAATGGATGGAAGATTATTAACGTTTACACATAAGAGTCACAAATGAGTCGAGAAAAGCAGCTTTCACAGTTGCATGGGGTAGGTTGTTCCAATCTCGGATGGTTTTCGGGAGAAAAGGGAGATAGTCCGCTCTGCATCGTGAAGGCGGACAAGGTTCATAGAGAAGAGGTCTCAAAGAGGCTTCCCCACAACTTTTGGGTCACGGTCATTCAAGGTCATTGACCGTTAAGGTCACCATATGGTATACTGCTTATTATTTACACTTTGACTAACACTGTAGCCACTGTTTGGCGGGAAATGAGGATTGACCTTTCCCAATGACCTTTGACCTTGACCTTGACCTTGACCTTGTATTGGGGTACCCTACCGATGACGTCATAGCATAATATATGTCAGACGGTGTAACGTCATTTGGCCGGACGCACAGTGGTCAGTGACCTTGAAAGTGCAGATATGACCTTGACCTGTGACCTTTGACCTTGACCTTGACTTTCATGTGAAGTGACCTTGACATATAGTCCTGCTTATATGACGTTATGACGTCACCACTCGGTCTTCAATGCAAGCTAACTGGTCCGACCGCGCGTTTACGGCGATCTCAAAATGCAGGTCTGACTTTGAAAGCCTATAAGTCAAAAATGTTCAGCCGATTTTCAAAAAGTCTTCACCAATCGACGCGCTATTAATTTCTGTTAAATGTGGCCACGTTTCGTTTTTCGGCTACAAGCGGTTCTCCGGCCACCTCGAAAAAACAGGTGGGGGGCCTCCGAGGCCCCCCCTCCAGTGCGAGTGTTAAACTTCCCTCAAAATGGGATATTGATCCCCAGAAGAAACTTTACTGGCTAGCACAAGAAATGCTCCCCCGCCACTGATTTTTTCTTAAAAATTCCCTGGGAAAGTGTTCCAGTTCTACAACCCTCTTCACTTATCAGGTCACTTCAGCCCAAGTGAAGATCCAAGCCATGAAAATGGGACACAAAAATTTCAAAACCGGAACGTAGTAGAACATCAGACCTTTTAACACGCGCATTGACGGGGGCAGGTACCCGCCCCCCTCGGGTTTTTTGGAGATAGCATAAAAACGGCGGCGTGTAGCGCCACTGTACTTGGCATACCTTTTCTCTGATCATTTTTCAACTTCTGTGAAAATTTTAAGGTTAGGTCATCTCAGGTCAGGTCACCAATACAGGTCAAGTGACCTGCCCTCAAAAAAAGTTTAAGATACCATAAGTCGGAACGGGATGAACCTATCCGATCGAAACTCATATCACATAATGGGCCCACCGAGTTCTCTAAAATATGTTCCAGTATTTTTGATATCGATGACCTAAGTATGATATGATGTATAGTAAGTAAGTGATGTATAGTAAGTATGTACATTGTATAGTAAGTATGATATGTTGACCTAAGATGACCTAAGGTACGAGCCATGACCTCTCCCTTGGAAATACATGGGAAAAATGGTTTTGACTGAATAACTCAATAACGGATGGCGATAGAGCGTTTATTTTAGCTGCATTAGACTTGCCTTGTCTTTGCAGTTCTAACGATATGCATTTTATATAATTTGACCTTGACCTGACCTCAGGTCAGGTCAAATCTTTGATTTGACCTAGCAATGTAAAATTATATATCATTCGATTCGGCTTGCTGCGAGGATTCATATAGGTCAAGTCGTTTTTGCTCTATCTATACTTGTTCAGATGTAATGGCCGAAAACCTTTATTTCCATGTTATCCCTATGACGGCATGTTTTGACCTCTCGTGACCTTAAATGTGACCTGAAAAATGGTTCAAATATTTTCGATGGAGAAGTGGATGGGCTACCCAAGGCCATTTACCGTTTTTCGCTACCTATCGTGGTTCTCGAGATCTTAGGGGCGGGTACCCTCCCCCGTCAAAGCGAAGGTGCCTCAGACCCCTGTCAATGCGCGTGTTAAGACAGCGATATCAGGGCTGGAGACGGCTATAACCGGACAAATCCTAACAGCTAGTCGTTGAAAAATACAAACCTTAAGGAAGGCAGAGACGCGTGTTGACGTTTATGAGGCGCACAGGGAAGAAATCACGTCGCACTTAGGCTTTGCCGGCTAATGGATTGTAGTAAGACGCACCAGGTGGTCTTCACTCGCAGGTCTTCATTTTTGACACCATCACAACCTAGTCCTTTGTCCTGCACACTGTGCGTTGCAATTATGGTGCATGAGGCGTGCCACCAGTATCGGAGAAGTATGGTAGTGGACAGCGATGACTGATGGCAACAATCAGCCGGCGGATTTTCTGACAGCTTCAAAGTGGAGTTCACAGGTGGTGCACTATGCAATCGCCGCCGGAGAGGTTTGATGTCTCACTTCCCAGAACTGGGCGCCGGGCGGCTGCCCGCTATGAACTTAGATCTTGACTCGGCGCCAGTGTCTCAGCAGCACACCTCGCGCGTATCGCGACCTGCCATTCGATAGAGGCGCGCTGATTGATCGTATCTGATACCATGGTGGGATCACTGGGACGCTTTAGCGACGGCTGATAACAGCTCAATTCAGTGGAGGTCAACATTGATACCACTCACAGGTCCATGCGCTTCAGCTGCGGCTCCGTGCTGTGATAAACAGAGGTCGGAAAAAGTCCAAACGTGCCAACATAGATGGGGAAGATCTTCAGCTGCCGGGGAATATGTACATTTTTCATTCTTCCTCTTCCACAGTACTTCTGGTCTTCTGACATGTGAACATTATGTCTTAGGTACTTTTGAGCTGTTTATTTTCTCACTTTGTGGACTATTTAATCCTCGGACATTTAGATAGTTATTCATCGGGACGTTCTGGCTTTGAATCTTTGTTCTTGAGGTCGAATTAAAATGTGGACTATTTTGAGAAGTTGGCTATTTTAACATCGCGTGAATTCACATATATGTAGTCCTTCTGCATCATTATTTTCACTGGCGCTAGCACTAGCAAAAAAACTGCTTTCAGCCATTCTAGACGAATCAGGAGCCGGGGCAAATATCGAGGGCGGTCGGGCCGGGGTCCCCAGGGACTATGGTTAAGTGAATCCGTTCGCATCCCGGTGGAGGCTGGTGCCATCCGGTGGACCCCTGCTGAAAAGCTGGCGCGCGCGTTGCAAATTGTTATGGAGCACAATGTCAAAAAGTGCGCCGGACTCGTCTACATAGTTGTTTAGGTTGTGGGCTCTATTGCTTTGGTTGTGGATTTGAACCTCGCGGTAAAGGAGATGTAAATCACAGGAGCAAGGTAGTAATAGAGTAAGGAAACTGGGACTGGTTGGGGGCGGCCACGCGCGGCACTCGGTCCATACTGGTTTCATATAATTCCAGGTATTTTTCCAGAACCTCTTAAAAGTGGGGCCTGGAGTGGACTATTTCAACTGGGTATTGACTGGCCAATGCTCAAAATGGGTGACAGGGGAGCATGATAAAATGATTTATTAGACATTTTGTAACATCCCAATAAGGTAAGCAGGCATTACTCCAGGTACCTACCTACCCTCCTGCAAGTAAAACTCAAGTTTGCTTTGATAGCTTAAATGTTTCATTGGACACAGTTGTAACTTTTACAGTCAGCATCTCATGCTGTGTAGGAAGTGCCTGTATAGTTAAATTTTCTTTGGTCTTCTACTCACCATATTTCATCGAGCTGGAACCTGGCAAACTTTTAAACCGTCCATTTTAGTTCTATAATTTTGAAAAATAAACTGAACTTTGGAATCGAACAATATGTTTTTAAAAAAATAATGATTCACTCTTACTCTTGTCGGGACGGCACATTTTATCTACCTATAATTTTTATTATTAGGGGATTTGATTTTTTTGTGTTTGAATTTCTTAGACTACCTTTGACATCCTTAGATAAAAAGAAAATTTTGAAAAATATGGTCCAATTTTTGAAAAAAAATTCAAATTTCTTATCAAATTTTGATTTCATGCACAGATTTTTCATGAACGGGTCAGAAAACATAAAAACAAACTTTGAAAGCAATTGAGCGTGAACTATGAGAGGTATTGGCTTATACAGGAACGCCTTCACAAGTGCGTCAAACATTTATATGCCCATAATTTCGAAATTGCCAACATATTTCAAATTTCTTTTTTTGTTGGAATCAGTGTCCCAGGTTACTTAGGAATATGTATAAAGAAACAATATACTTTAACCCCCAATAATGGAAAAGCATTATAAAATTTTTGATTATTTTACACTTTAAAAATATTTTCCATGGCCTGAACACCATCGAAACTAATTTTGAACAATATATCCTAATAAATACTATATTTTTATTACCTGAGTGTAAAAAATAAAGGCCAAGTGCTCAGGCTTCTGCTCCACAAGCTCTAATTGCCTCTGGGGAACATTCCTTTCATTTCGGGGCATCAACTGGTCTGCGTTGGGGAGCCAAATTACTTTTTCTGACCTCTGGTGATAAAATACATTTCAAACGTGGGCAAAAGCCAGAATACCCCAACAATGTCTGAAAATGTGCATGATAAATTATAGTTTAGAGGAGTGGGGGATACAGGACAACATTTTGGAGGGGAAGGGTAGCATGGTGGCTCCAGCTTCCCCACCATTGCCTCGGAATAGCCTCCTGCTATGCATTAACTTCTACCACTCTGACATTTCGGGGGGGGGGGTTGAGCCCCCGAGGCTCCCCTTGTATCCGCCACTGAAGTCAGACTATATGTACTCTGACCCCAAATATATACTCGTATTTATCCAGTGTTGATTTAACGTTACCTAAACTTTGGCTTTTTGCAGTTTTCTAAGCTCTCGATATTCCCACTAAGCTCCCGATTTTCTATGCGGTGTTCATGTAAAATTGTGACGATGTTCATGTCATATTGAAGAAATTGAACTTAAAACGCACCTTTAGTCGACCGGTTTCATTTATTTCTCATAAACACAAACTCAAGCCATCACTTCACCCACGCTTTCTTTGCGTTGCTAAAGATCTCTGGAACAATAATAACATCGTCGTCCTCAAAGCAGACAAAGCCCAGCTTTTTGTAAAGTTTTTATGAATTTTTGTCCAACTTGTTCCCAGTACGACTGCTGGAGTCGGAGTCTCACTAAAGTCCTCAAGGGACTTGTCACGGAGACCCCGACCCCACCACCCGAACGAGCAACTCCCACAATGAAGGGGTAATTTAAAAGCCAAAGTTTAACGTCCCTCAAAGCACAGGGACGGCCGCCCCGCTCAGGTCACCCTCTCACCAGTCGGTTGCCAGCCGACCTACGTCGGGCAAACTATTGAGCGCCGGAGCGTCTCAGGGGGAACCGATCCCAAGCCTGGACATGTACTGCCACTGCATGCTTCTGAGCAGCGGGCCGGAGCCCAACGCTCTACCAACTGAGCTACCGGGAAAGGTTCAAAAGTTCAAGTTCAAAGGTTCAAGTTCAAAAGAATAACAAGAACTCCGGTTGAACAATTAAAAAAGCAGATCAACACTCTAATAGACGCTTCCAACAAGGTCAGTAAGGTTATCAAGTTTGAACGGATAGTAGGCGAATACCAGCCCGGACATTTTTAACGGTAACGTAAAAACTCACAAGGAAGGAAATTCACTACGTCCCAGTATATCACAAATCCCGCTGCCTACGTATCAGCTAACAAAAGCATTGAACACGATCATCAGCCCCTACATACCATTAACATACTCTCTGAAATCATTGGCTGAGTTCATCCATCTGGAAAACAGGAGAGGGACCAGAAGCAAAGCTTCTTTGGACGTGACTAGCCTATTTACCAACGTACCTGTGGAACGGACAATCAAGATCCTTGCTGATTATGTTCATCGCCATGACACACTCCCAGTACTTGACATCCCCGAACACATTATGTGTGCCATGCTCAGACTGTGCACCACCAAGTCTCAATTTCGATGCCCACAAGGTAACATGTACTACCAAACTGACGGCCTTGCCATGAGGTCGCCACTGGGTGTGCTCTTCGCCCAAGCCTTTATGGCTGCAGTCGAAGACAAAGTGCTAGAGCACACCTGAAAAACCAGCTCTCTACTGCAGGTATGTTGATTACATATTTCTGGAAGTCTGAGATCAATATGACTTGTAACACCTCAAGTCGAGACTAGAAACAAAGTCGGGGTTTACCTTCACGGTAGAAGAAAGCGTTGAAGAAAAAATCAATTTCCTTGACATTTCCATTCACGCAGCTGACGGACCATTCGTAATCAGAGTTCATTGCAAGTCCACAGACGCCGGAAGGTGCCTAAATTACAAGAGCCAGTGCCATCAGCGCTACAAAAGCGGTGTGGTGAGCGCATACGTATCCGGAGGCTCAACCACTGTTCTTCATGGCCTCTCGTGCACAAAGAATTACGACAATTAAGACTGACGCTAGCAGATAACAGCTACGACATTGCATTTATAGATGAACAAATCAACAACACTCTGAACAAACTTACTTAACAGCAAGATCAGCCAAAGGACAAGAAAACACCATCAACATCTTCAAAAGGAGCCAAATGACAGCAGGCTACGATACTGGAGAAAAGGTGCTCAAAACGATTATCTAAAAGAATTGCAAGACAATCGGACCTGACGCAAACATCAAGCTTCAGGTATATTGCCACAGCCCGTTCAATTCATCTCTGGTAATGAAAAACAACATGGCGGAGGACAAATCAACTGACATTTATACTGGTAGGCACCCATTGATAAATAAGCAGCTGAACGCCAGGGGAACTCTCCTACTTTTTTAGGGGCATCGGCTATCGGCTACAGAGTAGCCCTCCTCCCCCTTCACGTGTGCTTTTACTGTAACTATTAGAATATATTATGCATTTTATCCTTGGCCGATATTGTATAGCTTTTCTTTTAGAAAGTTGATCAATTTGAATCTTTAGCTGTGCTTGGCAGGGTTGGCTGAACTCCCAAGGGCGCCGCCACGGAACTTTCGCAGGGGGGACGGACCCGGGCTGGTGCTGACCGGGGGAGGCTAATTTTGAGCATATCCGGTACCTGACAGCATTAATGACGATGGACCAAAAATTTTGGGGGACGTCCCCCTGGTTGGCCAACAGGGGGGACGCATCCCCGTCCCCTCCCCGCTTTCGGCGCCCATGCGAACTCCCCTCCAGTGGGGACTTTTTGATGGTGTTACCAAATGGCGAAAAGGTGTAATTTTTTTAATCAGTGCACTTTTGGATTGGCTGATTTAACCATTTGCACCACAAGCTTCGTTCGACTAACTCGTATTCGGTGAATGTGGTTAATTATTTGAACCGTATTGAACCCCGCGTTCGAAAAAGTTTCGCCCATCTCTTAGCAGTGGCTGGTGACACGAATGGCGCCAAAGTACCATTGTCACCATTGCCCCCAGGTTATGTCACCAGGCTGTACTCACTAATCCCTTCGTTGTCGAACACCTCACTGCGGTATTGGCCTCCAGTAATTTTTAAAAAAGACAGTGGAAAGCTAGGTTGACATGTATGTTTCCGCATGTGGGGAGCATGGTTGGTGATCAGTCATGAATCTTGGTGTCATAAATGATATAAAAATAATACTTAAACCTGACAGAAGTACTGCAGCGAAGGCAGAATTTTCCAGCGTGCTTACTGGTATGTCGAATCGGAGAGTCATCAAGTGGGGGCACTTGCAGCTTGTACCTAGGTACCAATCTCCCTTAGGCCATGGAGTGTCTCTATTACTTTAGGCCATGGGCAGAAATCCTGAGGGGATTGGGGGATTGGACTTCCCATGTTATTTTAAAAGAAGAACGGCCAAAATTTGGTTCTTTGGGGGAGGGAAGAACCTCTTTTAGTCTTTGGTGGGGCAACAGTCTGTTTCCCCCTTGGATTTGCCAGTGGACCCCCTAGATTTGGGTCTACAGGAGGTCCAAATCCAGGGAACCGTCTCCCATAGACTACCAATATGGCTTCTACTGCTGTGCCAGCGTTAAAGGGAGTGTCCCACTTTTTTAATGGGTTTTGAACTGAGATAGCAGTTTTGTAGAGCGTGTTGAGAAGCCACTATCTGCATATTTAATTTCACCCAAAGCTCTCGGTATAAAATTTGCGCCAGCTTTAAAGTTCAAAGTAAAGGGGCCTATTGGCTTATTTCAAACCCTGAAGGAATACCTTCCATATGGTTGCAGTAATCTGATTGGTTGTAAGCCCTACATCTCCCCCACTCGCTGAAAATATCATGCTAGCGAGTGAGCCAGCATGCAACTGCCTGCCGACCGGGAGCTTAGGCAAAAAGTAGTTCAGTTCAGAGCGTTATTGGGCCAAAATTAGTCAAATAAGCGCAATAAACATCATATCCTCCCTCCCCGTACTTGCCCAAACAAGTTACAAATATTTTTGTCAAAATCCAACTCTTAAATTGTTGCC
This sequence comes from Lepas anatifera, assembly GCA_034440635.1. Lineage (NCBI taxonomy): Eukaryota > Metazoa > Arthropoda > Thecostraca > Lepadidae > Lepas > Lepas anatifera. The sequence goes on along the minus strand of JAOTON010001900.1, from coordinate 76,615 downwards.
TTACATCAGACAGATGCATAATCTTTCCATCACTGAATAAACTTGGCCGCCGTAGTGATATCTGACGTTCAGTTCTTGCACCAGTGGTTCTTCTTGTACTGCATGCTATTTTCGCCGTGCAGAGATGTTGTGAATGGAGCTTTATTGCGAATCTATGGTCAACATTTGGGATTTCACTGATTATCAACAGTGTTATTTTGATGACGTCACATATTGTTAAAAAAGGGGATATATTTCTGTTTTTAGCGTATGAAAGTGGGAGGAATGCTGTTTTCTGGTTTTCAGACCTCTCTTGTTCTAAAAATGTTCTTTTTAGCATTTTCACAAAGTGGTCCACTCCCTTTAATCCACCTAGGATCCCTTGTATTCAGAAGAGGTCACCAGCCCTGACTTAGGCAGTCCTTACTTGAAGCAAAAGCAAATCCATCATTGGAATGTGTTGGGCATCATTATCTACATTTTATTTTTGTGAAACATCCCACTTCCAGTCTGCCAAAAAGTTGTGTGTTGCCACAATGACAAGAGTAAGAACTTGTAGTTTGAGTTGTTGAGGAGGTAGCCTTTGTGGATGGCCATGAACAGTAGGGGAGCAACCTTTTGGCAACTTTTTCTTTAATGTTTCGGGACCAGTCGGTTTCTGATGTTCTCGGACCCGCTCATTTCGAATTCGACCTTGAAATTTTGAATTTCGAATTCTTTTTCAGCCCGCCCCTGCGCCTTCAAGTTTTCGAAAAACAGAGAAAATGCAGGTTTTTGCAGCCCCAAACAGCAATCACTGAGAATAGACAAAATAAAATGTAATTCATCAGTTAGAACAGTTTCGGACCTACAGTTCTGGGGCTTCTTCATGGGGCTTCTTCATGGGGCTTCTTATGCCTAATTTATAGCGCCTCAAATATTGCGATGTTTGGCCTAACGGTGGTATACTGTGCCGCACGGCACCTTACGGCGCGTTTTTCTCCAGGAAGCATGCTGACTTAAAATGTGGTACTTTTACATTATTTTTCGCATGAATTTAATCAGGAATGCCAGTTTACATGGTTTTCCAGCTCAAGAGGTGACAGGGGCGGATGTAAGCAATTATTTTTCGGGAGAAAATTAGCGAAAATAGTGAAAAATCCTTTATTTAGAAAGAAAATGCGGCAAATCGACAAAGCTTGGCGACCGGCAGCTTTCGGTAGGTGGTGTCACTCTTGATAAGGGGATGCCACGATATCAGAAAATTAGGCATTATGACAAGAACTGCAATAAGAGGCATAAAAACAAAACATTGCCAAAGTACCTTTATTACTCGATGAATAAAGACGACAGCCTTCCAATGTCATGAGCTACAGGGACAAGGGCTGAACCGAAAGCAGAATCGACTCCGGGCACCACTCGCGTCTATTATCCCTGACGGCAGCGAAACGTAATCTTGCTAAGCGCCTTGCCATCTTGGCGGTCAGCGCCGCACACGCTGGCAACTGACTCGCTTGTCAGTTTTAAGGCTTTCTATTGACTGAGTGTGGCACGGAATGCCTGTCCGGAGAGGTGAACCGACTAAAGCCCTGAGGGCACGTGATCAGCGCAAGGGGCCAATATCAGCTCAGGGGGCACCAGATGAGCTCAAGCGGCACCAGATTAGCTTTGCCCGTACAATTATTGGCGATGATTAGACATTGACTGGACACGGATTCGGTGCCCATATTCTGCCCGGGTGCTTGGAAACGCGACAGAATGCCCTGGCTGACCAAAAAAGGTACTGAATTATCAAAGAATGGTTTGACGTGCACCCCACGGGGCCATCGATGGCCCCCTCAACTCGAAAATATGGGCTTACCAAATCCAAATCAATGAAAGCTGCGTGAATTCAGTAAGAAATTACCCATGTTTAGTGCAGGTCAATGGTTGACCTCAGAGGCCAAATAGGTCAAGATCGGCTATTTTCACCAAATATCAATGATTAAGCCAACTGGGCATAACTTATGTCATTAGAGCTATTAGCCCGGTAAAGTACATTTATAGCAAATTGCCAGTACTTTTCCGCTATGTGGAACGAAAGACCCCCGCCAGTGGTTGACCGCCAGAGGTCACCGTGACCTAATATGACCTAGGTCACGAAAGGTCAAAAGTGACCTTTTGTATATCAAATGAAAGCCAGTGACAAGACAAACACGATGGTGTTTGTTTCACCGCTTAGTCAATTAGGTAAAAGTTATTGTCAAAATACTGTTTTGACCTCTGGTGACCTTGCATGACCTTGGAAAAGTCAAAGGGCAAATATGACCCCGGTATCCGTGAAAGGGTGTCCAAAAACAATGTTCTGAACAGTCTGAGTATTTGCAATCATTTTGTGGCTTTTATATCATGAAATAGCTTTCCCCATGCTTTCAATGGGAGAGGTCGCCTCGTGACCTGACTAGGGCAGAAATCGAAAATCCCGGATATACACCTTGAGACCGGAGGGGAGAGTGTACGACGTTCAAATTGATCGACTTCGAAATGTAGCTCTACAGAGCCAAAGGTGAAGTAGGTACCTGGGACCCGTCTGTGACCGACCTGGACCAAAAATTTCAGGGATGATGGGAAAATGATGAGTGAGAGGAGGCCCTCAACCGCGGTGTGCGCCTCGGCGTTTTCTGCTATCCGAAACTAGGGGCAATGGCCCCGGTGGGGCGAGGTTAATCGCTATATGCGGTCCGGTTATATCACGGGGTTCACCGCCTAGCGGCCAGAGGGCACTCCGGCACCGATGGGGCACCCGTGCTCCATGTGCTCCCCCCGCTGCACCCCTGTAGCAGAGGCACTCTTCAAAAACTGAGGCACTTGCCGCGCCCCCAGAATCCTAGCGGACTTTTTGAACACCACCGCTGCCGCTCGGAGCAATAGAGGGCACGTCTGTCCACGAGGGCCAGAAGTGAAGTGCTATTTATCCAGGACAGCCAGGGTATAATACCTAGCAAACAATTTGTAACATGTAGGGCTCTTTAACCCCTGGTAAGGCTCTTTTAACCTCTCCTTTGTGGGTTTTTCGAGGCAGTGTAACATCATCATCATGTAACATCAAGTTTATTAACGGGACTATTAATGCGCTAGATTTACGAAACCAAAGAATTAGCAATATGGTGCGACATGAAACCAGGGCATAACTATCTAGAAAGGGACAGTGACGAAAAATTTCCTCTCCACTAGTTGTAGTGGAACCCATCCTATCACTGGACAATAGACCAAGTCGTCAGAAAATAATTTCCGATTGCAGGATTAAGAGCAGTAATTTTATTATGTCATGAAATGTTGCAAGTTGCAAGTTCCTGCAGTTGATCGTCTGTCCCTGAGCACATATTGTGCCTTTTGAGGTGATCAGGTGCCCCCTGAGCTGATAATTGATGTTTCTTTAGAATATCTTGTGTCCCCTGAGCTGGTCCGGTGTGCCCTGAGCTGATATGTTACTCCCTGAGCTGATCTAGGCCCTTGCTCTGGTCTGGAGACTAAGGGCTGATCTGGGCCCCCCGAGCTGATCGGTCTGGTGCCCCTGAGCAGACTAATGCCACCTGGGTGTAACTGGGGCCTTCTGAGCCATCCTTGTGCCTCCTGAGCCCATCTGATGCCCTCTGAGCTAGTCTGGTGCCCCCTGAGCTAATATGGTGCCCTTTAGGCTGATCTGGGTCTCCTGAGTTGATACCTTAATTTCCTGAGCAGCTCTGGGGCCCTGAGCTGATCGTGACCCATCGAGGCTGATGAGGGCCCCTGAGCTGCTATGTGGCTTCTGAGCTGATTTAGTACCCCTGACTTGATCTGGCTCCCTGACCTGACTTGGGGCCCCTGAACTTATCTGGGGCCCAAGAGCTGATCAAAGCAGTGTCCTGAAATTCACAATTTTAAAGGGAATGTGGCACCTTCATAACGTGATTTTAACTGAGACAGCCAAGTTGTAAAGTAAGTCCGAAAACCCGTAAATATATCATTTGTCTTGGAACTCAAGATTGCCGTAGAAAAAAGCTAAAACCTACCTGAAATGTACCCCTCATGTACCGTTAGCAGCAGGTCACGGTTGTCATGGCTGTTGGTGTGACGACATATGCTGACGTCATGGTGAGTATCAAGCAACCGAAGACCTTGAAGCCTATTGAATTTGGTGGTGGTTGCCAGATCATGACATCATCCACTGGCAGATAATTATTTTTTCCTACAGGTGAATTTTAAAAATCAAATTATCGAGCTTATTGTACATTTTCAGAGAAATTCATGGATGATTCCATGATTTTCGGCTAAAAGTACCCCTTATTGCAATAAATTTCAGATTCAACCAAGGTGCCACGTTCGCTTTAAGTGGGAAACGTATCTTTCCAGATTTTACTTAGCGCTCACTATGGACAGGTTTTGGCCTCACTTGCTGGAGGAATCCTGGGCATGAAAACGGCTGGTATAATAAAAGCGGGTAAAATATGCATCTAAATTTAGACAGTGAATACCCAAGTCAGACTAGAATAATCCCCAACCACCATTGATGTAATACATTGCCTGGTTACGTCCTCTCGCCAATCTCAAATGCCAATACTACTCCTATACACACCAACAACGATAACAACATGCCAACACCGTGCAAAAAATCCCAGCCAGCCACATACTAAAACACAAAACCCCTAGTAAAAACACCATGGGTGATATATGAAAAGTGAGGCAAATAAGGTTTTCTGGAGGTATAACAAACTTTGTCTTGGTCGATAAGCTTTGGCCCTTTCAAATACAAAAGATGGCGCATCCTTTTTGCCCTTGCTAGCCTTTGGATTGGCTGCTACCAGATTGTCAAGCGAAGAAATTTCTTCACTTGGGTATTTCTTCGGCGAGGTCAAATAGATCGAGGCGCATTCGTTTTCGCCCATTTTTAATTTCCGGTAATTATTAGCATTATAATAGGATACAAGCGGCATTTGAAAGAGTAAAAATGAAACGTAGATTCCTATCAAGACCACCAATAATGTCGAAGTAATCTGATGATTTTAAGAGAATCCACCAAAATCAACCATGGTTTTCAGGCTATTTTTTCATATTGGTAACATTGATGAATAAACTAGGCCATATATTGTTTTACTGAACAAAAGCTCGAAAAACCTGCACGTTTTCTTAAAGAACAAAAGAATTATCAATTTCCAAGTATTATTACCATGCAACTTAAGAGCTTCTTTGAAATTTTTCAACAGCTCTGAACTACATCGTCATTTCAGTAAAAATTCCACTTTAAATGAGGCCAACTCCACCTTTCAATATATTTAGTTTTTTCTTTTCTTTTTGATGATTCTTCCAAGCTAACACATGCGTAAGCAACATTTCTAGCGTTCCATTGCCCTCAACCGTACGTTTATTGATGAGAAATGGGATTCAAAAGACCTCCAAGTACTGAATTGACCTCGGTGAAAAGGCCTAGGCTGTATTTCATCCATTCAGAAAAATGACGTCACTTTGCCGTATTTGGTCAGTTGAAATGATCGCGGGTGTCATGAATGGGTGCAGGCAAGTGCAAGCGGTGAGTTTCTAAGTAACTTCGGTAACCTTGGCGAGTCCTGTCTTGAGGCGCGAATATGACCAAGGCAGCGAAAACCAAATTTTGAGGTCAGTATGATTTTGGAAACAAGACTGGAAATTGAGTGAGTGCGTGGAACGAATATTAAGCTGCTGTTGGAAAGGATGTGGTGGATGGGGGCTCATTTCTTATGTCTGATACTGTAGCTTGCCTTTCGGTAAATTAACGACAGGGCATATTTTAAGCCACAAAGTGGTGGGCATTTTGCCCGCCAGTCCCCCACGCTATATCCACCAGTGAACTCCCAAGAACGGCCCAGTGCCCACCAGTCACCAATCATTTGATACTCTAGGAGTGCTCTTTTGGTGACAATTCGTGCCCTTTTCAGCCAAATGCCCACCAGTCGCAATTTCTTAAAATATGCTCTGATTCACGATGAATTGAACTATTTCTCCCCTCTTAAAAATTTATAGTGGGTAGGTAGGTACCTACCTACTAAGTGCAGTACTAGGTGATACCTCATGATACCTTGCAAAATTTTTCCAAAGCTGAGAGGAAAGCTCAGGCTGTCCCTTTTGTGGCTCGTGATTTCTAAGCCACAAAAGGGGCAGCCTGTGGTTGCAATTCTCTCCGTCTAAACTGGTTGTACATACAAGTATAGGCTGGTGGTTGTCACACATTGAAGCAAAATAATCCTGGCAGCGGTTGTTTGTTTAAACCCCGCGTCTTGCATTAAATAATGATAACCTATGTGTTGATCGGATGGGGGAATGTTTCAGAACATCAAAATACGGGGAAGAGGGATTTATCTGGTAAGTTATTTACCATGACATCAGGGCCAAATAATGTATTATATATATATCAACATTAGAAATTACATGGTTTCCTAATTCTGTGTAAATGGGTTTGAGATTCGAGATTATGAGGTCCTATCTATATATGAGGTACCTACAATTGTGGTGTGTCAGAATATTTTCATTCCACTAGTAGGTAGCAGAATGAGGATTCTTCATTTCCATTCTAAACCAGATATTTTCCTTTGCTGTCAGTCAAAGCAAAAAGACTGGTGGTAGTTGATTGGTAGTTGTATTATGAAGACATATACCTACATTTCTAAATCAATAACATCATTCTGCTGAGTTGAAAGTATTTTCTTGAACGTGTCTTGCAGATTTCATAATCTTTAAGTATTGGTTTGGTAAAAAGCAATAAACAGGTCCAGGAAAAGGGCCGTAATTGGGACTTATACGCCTGAAAAGACTTAGCGACAAATACGAGGCATGTTAAGAAGGCGGGGGATTTTGGCCTCTTTTTGGAGTTTTGACTTCACTCTCCACCTTGCGTGAAAGCAATTTCAGGGCCCTGGATCTGGGGCCCAAGAACGGAGCTGGGTCCTGGGGGTACCCTGGCCTAGTATGGAACCGGTCTGAGCGCTGAGCTTGTGAGAGCCCCTTAAAGGGAATGTGGTACCTTCATAACGTGATTTTAACTGAGATAGCCAAGTTGTAAAGCAAGTCCGAAAAACCCGGTACTCAATATATCATTTGTCTTGGAACTCGAGATTTCCATAGAAAAAAGCTAAAACCTACCTGAAATGTACCCTCATGTACCCTTAGCAGCAGGCCACAGCTGTCAGTTGTTGGTGTGACGACATATGCTGACGTCACGGTGAGTATCAGCCAATTGAAGCCTATTGAATATGGTAGTGGTTGCCAGATCATGACATATCCACAGGCAGATATTTATTTATTTCCCTAGAGGCGAATTTAAAAAATAACATTTTGAGCTTATTGTACATTTTTCAGAGAAATAATGGATGGTCCCATGATTTTCGGCTAAAAACACCCCTTATTACACTAAATTCTAGGATTCGACCAAGGTGCTACATTCCCTTTAAGTTGGCCTGAGGCCCCCTGAGGTGATCTGGCGCTAACTTGGTCTGGGGCTCCCTGAGCTGGTTCAAGGCCCTATAAGCCTATTTGTGGTCCATTGATCTAGTCTGATGACCCCATCTCTGGGGGCAACTGAGCAAGTCTAGTCTTTGGGCGAAGCATGAGCTGCTCTGGGGGACTCTGATCTACATCAGTGGTCCCCTGAGCTGGTCTTGAATAGACAGAGAATAAGAATACCAGGCCAACTCCCATCATCTCGGAGGGCCACTGAGCTAGTCTAATCCATGGGGGCAAAACTGGGGGAGGATGGGGGCAGCTTCTCTGGAGGGCTCTGATTGTCACTAGGGGCCCCATGAGCTGGGCTTGAATAGATGGGGAATAATAATAATAATTGTTGGGGTTTAACGACGCACCAACTACCAGGGTCATACGGCGTCGCCAACTCTCACCCTGTTGGAAGGGATTTTGGGGATCAGATCGACTTATTCAGAGGCTCCGCCGGGACTTGAACCCGGGACCGGTGGATTAGAAGACAAGGGTGCAATCCACTAAGCCACCTTATCCCCAGATGGGGAATAAGAGCACAAGGCAACTCCCATTGTAAATTGGAGCTAACGCGAAATGAGCTATCGCTAAAACGGCTTGCGATAGCCGAGGCACTCCTGATTAAATACGTTTCCTATTATGCGGTGGATTTTGGCAAGGGTTAATCAAAAGGCATGTGCTCCTAAGCTCAGAGCATAGCCCCTAAACCAGGATTTCTGCTATTCATTTAAATATGAAAAAATAGTTTTTCACAATTTTCAGCCCTGGCACACGACTCCCCATGCCAAACAACTGGCCTGTTTTGCCTTTTATTTACTCCTACTGGTACCGACCCTTGAAAATTTGAAACTTAGTAAACGCGTTAAAAAGTTATCGCACGAATTATTCCAGCAGCAAAATTGTGTTCGAATGTCACGATGTCAATCCTCCCACGGCCCGTGTGGGAGCCGTGGAGCTTAATCCGCGTTTAACCATGGCTGGTTCGTCACGACAAAGCCAGTGGGCACAACAAATGAGTTTGCACTTCAATTCATAACATATAATTATTGGCATTTATTTAAATAAATACCAATAATTATTATCCTGGTGGATTCTGGTGAGGGTTAATCAAAAGGCATGTGCCCCTAAGCTCAGAGCACAGTCCCCCTCACAGGGTCTTTCTCTGGTTATAAGTATATTTTATCATAAAATTTAGTGAGAAAATACTTTCCTTGCCAATTAAAAGCGCTGGCCGCGACAGCTTTTAATCATAATCAGTAATTCACCTAATATCCTAGCAGGAAGTTGAGTTGTGACTGTGCCAACTGTATCGCACTATTGTTAGTGGTGACGGTGGGTGTATTCTGATGGCTACGTCCTTACTACAAAATGAACTTCTGTGCTTTGCTAAGTTTAAGCTTAATACCATCCCGTTTGAAGATTTGGTGAAAATAATTGTATATTTTTGCAGCGTGGACCATGTTTCAGAAGCAAAATATATTTTGTGGGACACTGTAGTGAAGGATCGTGCAGGCAACAGGCGTGAACTTCGACATATCAGACGTCGCGATAATGGATCGACGGCCAAGGCCAAGTCTGACACAGGGGACATGCTTAAAGCCCTTCAGACAGCTGACAAGGAAGGGTGGTCTTTGCCCATCTTCTGCGCGGTAGATATGGACAACGTACCGAATGTAGCCAGCCATGACTCGGGAATAGCTTCCCATATCTCCAAGCTGTAGCAAACGATCGGAGATCTAGGTTCTGAGTTAGTTGGCAAGCTCAAGGACATCGAGCGCAGCATAGGTGTCTTAAAGCAGCAAAAGGCGGAACCGTTATCTCGTAACTTTTACAGCCATGTTGTTGCTGATGCCGGCTTGGCGCAGCCCAATCAGCCAGCTCGCACTGATGTAACTACTACTGGGACAGATCATGCTCAGCTTGTCCCTGGCCAGCCCCTTAGCAGACCGGAGGCCAAGCCAGCTGAAACGCCAGAGCCTGGACCCACCGACAGCACAGCTGGCCCGTCCCCTTCTGACACAGCCCTGCAGCTGGGAGACGCTCCAGCGGCTGAGGCGGCCGCAGGTAAGGACGAAACCCCGACTTCAGGAACGGTGTCGAGCTCAGGTGCTGTATCAGCCTCTGAGTCATCAGATGACGGGTTTAACTCGTTACGAGAAAGAAGGGCAAGATAACATCAAAGCCTACTGAGAATTCTGCTTTGTATATAATAAATCAAGGAGTATTCGTGGGTCTGGTGCCTTCCAGGGGAAGCTGTTGGGTGTGCCAGCTCCTGTTAGGCGGCTGATATATTTGTCGGCAGACTGGCCGCCTCTGTCTCGGCTGAGGATGTCAGACAACATGTTATTGATTATACAGGGGTTGCTCAGGCCTTAGTTGTAGAAGAAGTATGTCACTGCTTCCAAAAATGGGGTTACCGGGGTTTCAAAATGTCTTTACCGACTCAACTCCTCGCTAGGATTCTTAAACCGGAGGCTTGGCCCTGTAACGTAACTGTAAAACGGTTTTTGAGCGCAAGCAAAATGGTAGTTAGCTAAATGTCAGTATACTCTCTATGACCATCGTCAGATTATCTTGATACAACTGTCCGTCACTGAAAAGTTCAATTCAGGAAGTACGAAATATTTGTTCTCTAAATGATATAATATTCCTGCAGGAGACATGGCTTGCTAGGGTTTGAGCTGGACATTGTGAACAATATCCACGAAGACTTTGCAGGCTTTGGAACTACTTCCTTTGATTTCTCATCTAACGTATTACGGGGAAGACCCTATGGTGGATTAGCAATTTTATGAAGAAAAAGTATTCACACAGCAGTCAGGGTGTGTCACGTGCCTAACTGTGACCGGCTGATGCAGCTTGACCTTACCACTAGGGAGGGTCTGGTAACTCTGCTGAATGTGTACATGCGGACTGATTATAGGGACCAGGAAAGCTGTGATTAATATTGCATGTTGTTAGGTTTGATTCATAACATCATTGTACAAGTTAGGCCAACTTCATGCATGTATGCGGTAATAGGGGATTTTAATGCTAACAGCCATGGGTCTCGTTTTTACAAGGAGCTCTCAGAGTTTTGCGACGAAATTGCAATGCTTATCGCCGATGTTGAATCTTTATCACCGTCCTCGTTTACATTCATTTGTTCCTCAGAAATATCTACATCTTGGCTTGATCACTGTATTGCCAGTCCTATGTTCTAAAACAAAGTAGAAAGTATTGGTATCAGATATGATTTCAGTACAAAAGATCATTTGCTCTTAGAGCTTCACATGAACGTACTAGTAAAAGCTTCGTTACGAGGGAAAGCACGGAATTTCGAACCCGCTACTTTGAATTGGAAAAACGCTGATTCTCAGTGATTTCTCATGCATAATTAACTTATCTTACAGTCTCTGTCAGAAAGCGCCTTGGAGCCATTCAATAGGTTGAAAAGTCTGTGTAGCTCTGCTTGTACGGTTAGTGCACATTGTTCTGTCATCGACTTAATATGCGACTTACTGATAGAGGCAGTTATTAAGTCTGCATATTTAGCAATTCCAAAGAATAATCGGAATGCACAACGACACATCTGCCCTGGTTGGAATGATATTGTTAAAGATGCCCATGACCAGGCTCGACGTGCTTTTCTGGTTTGGAAAGCATGTGGGAGCCCTCAGGAGGGTCTAGAGGCAAATATTATGCGATACACTCGAACTAGGTTCAAATACGCGTTTAGGGAATGTAAAAGTAACGTTAACTCCTTCACAGCAGATAAACTAACCGCCTCTCTACGAGGAAAACGTAACCTCGAGTTCTGGAGGTTAGTCAACAGGGATCTGGGGGGGACGAGTTTGCCTCCCATCCACCTTGAATGGCGTTAATGGGGGAATACAGATCACCGGCATGTGGAAGGAGCACTTTGAACGTGTTCGTAATGATTCTTCATGTAAAAGCTCGGATGATGAACTCCTTGCCATATTAGATATAGCTGATGACAGAATTGATGTTTTCAGTCGACGAAATCACAGCAGCCCTAGCAAACCTAAGTACTGGAAGAGTACCTGGGCCCGATGGACTGACAAATGATCACATTCGTCACTTAGGGAGATCCGTGCTTGTCCTCATCACGGATATCTTCAATTTTATAGTCATTCATCGTTATATTCCTCCTAGTTTAGCTCAGTCTCTTCTAGTTCCTATAGTGAAGGACAAAGCCAGCCCTCTTGACAATCTCAACAACTATAGAGCCATAGCTTTATCAGCTAGTTTATCTAAACTGTATGAAACTGCCTTGCTCGATCGACTGCAACAATATCTGGTCACTAACGACGCTCAGGTTGGCTTTAAGAGAGGTCACTCGACCACTCAGGCAGCGTATGTATTGAAAGAGACAGTAAATCACTACATTTCACTAGGTAGTCGTGTCTATGCTTGCTTTCTAGACGCAGCTTTTGACTGAGTATGTTCTTCAAAACTTTTTGACGCTCTCTTAGCTAAAGGCTTACATAAGAGGTACGTTAAAATATTGAAGCAATGTTACTACTCCCAAAATGTGGCAATCTAGTGGGATAAGATACTGTCAGAACCTTTCACAGTTAATAATGGAGTCAGGCAGGGTGGTTGCACCTCTCCTCTCCTCTTCAGTAGCTATATTGATAGTGTGCGTGATAAAGTACGGTCATCGAGATTAGCATGTCACATCAATGATTGTGCTGTTAACGTTCTCGTTTATGCTGACGATGTTGTCTTGTTATCTCCAACAACACACGGCCTACAGGAACTAGTCAAACTATGGAAAACTTTGCAGTTGATATTGATATAAAGTTTAACGTAAAAATACGGTCTCCATGATGTTTCATGACAAGAAGATGTTACATCTCTTTGGTCCAGGTAGCAAGACAATCAGCATTGTGTTAAACGGTACCCAGCTTAGTTGGGTCGAGGAATTTAAAATAACTAGGCCACATTGTAACTCCTACTCTTTGCGATGCCTCAGACATATCTAGAGCAAAGAGAGCAGCTTATTTTAGCACAAATAAACTGAAAGCTAAGATTTTCTATGAAAATAAAAGGACACTTGCTAAATTGTTCCAAACTTACTGCGGGCATCTGTTCGGTAGTGTTCTTTGGAACATTGAAAACTCTAAAATGGCTCTCTGGAAATTTAGTGTGGCTTATCACTCCTGCATTAAGCGACTACTTGCTGAGCCTCTGCATCATAGCAACCATATTATCTGTGATGAATTTGATATTTTTATCTTCGCACTACAGGATGTAAAAAATAAGCTACCGTTTAAGAAAGCTCTTTCCACAAGTAACTCTATTTTAGCTACTTTGAGGACTAGCAAAGTCTCTCTTGAAGGTATATTAGCCTAAAATTGCTTGTGTATTAGAAGAAAATATGGCCTCTTGCAATTAGATTTGGACAGTAGCTCCTACTCAGACATTAGGCGATGCTTGAAAGGAATGATATCGAACAAAGCTGCAAAAATCAAAGAAGGCATTGGCTGATTTAATGTCGATTAGGGCTGCCTCAAACAGTGTTTTTAGGCAAGTATTATGTACTATATTATGACGTGTGTGTATTTGACTGATGACATCTGATATGCTCATGTTATGATATGTGATGCGTATGTGAATGCATGTGTGATATACACCATGAGTGTGAAATAAACATTATTATTATTATTATTATTATTATTATTATTATTATTATATTAAAGTCTTCATTCATGTTCATCGGTTGAAAATAGTAGGACGTGTTTTTGGCGCTCCGGTACACATTATTATATCGCCGTGATATTACGGTTCTGGAAGTTGTGAGTGTGCGCTTTGGTTAGAGTATCAAATATTCTTTAAAATCGTGCCAAATTTGTAGTGATTGATCAAGTATCTCATGAGGAAAAGAGTGAAAGAAGATTAAAGATTTTGTGGAAATTTTAAAATATTAGCATTTTTCTGTGACTCGAAACCTTGACAAAGCAGCTTCATTTCTTGCCTCTGCACGAGAATGGCTCATCCTCTGATCTCCCGGATTTGAAGTTGATATTTCACTTATAACAAGATAAATGAAAAATTAAGCAACAAGAGCATTCGGGCTACATGATTCATTGATATTTAACATACAAGCAAGTGCATCTACAAAGTCTTCCGAAAGATAAGTGCAATTTTGTTATGGCTACCTCTATTAACGCTTCATGAATAATTAGCTTCCTATCATGCTGCTGTCTTCCGTTTAGCTAACTATCTGTACCCGCCTAGCTCTCTGTGTTGTTTCCATTGCCAGTGAAGTGCTACCAGAAAGCATACCATAGTTTTCTCTGGTCGATCCATTTCAATATTGGCTCACACAATGTCGCAGGCCAGTAAACTAGCTTTGAAGGTATTGGGAACCAGGATCAATATGTTTCAATCCGAAAGCCAGGCCCTTCGCGACAGGGTCCATAAACTCGAAGGAACTCTAGAAAACGTAAACTTTGAAGTCATGTCAGTGAAGAGTGAAATGATTGGTCTTCAACAAGTTGTGTCTGAGAATGTCGAGAGGAGAGAAGTTGTGGAGCTGAATTTAGCGTCTGCTGAGCAGAGCCACAAGATTTAGAGATAGGCCAAAAAAGATCATGTCAGCTGTCGAGGTCCAAAGCCAATACAGCCGAAAGTCAACCCTGATCTTATCTGTGAAGTGTATTTCATCATACAATGATTCAGAGAATACTACAGCTGCTGCTCTCTCACATCTGAGAGACTGGCGATGGTCAATCTCCTACAGGACGTGAAGGAGGGGGCCGGAAAATTTCCTGATCTCAGTCAAAAAATAAAGCCGAACATTCTTATATCCAGCCGCGCGGAAGGCAAAGACCCAAATCGTACAGTTTTGACTGATGTTGAAAGTTTTTGTCAGCATCAGGTTGAAGTTTGGCTGGCCCCCACTTTTGCCGGTGGCGACACTATGCCTACAGGAGCTTCAAGGAACTGGCAGATCCAAGTCCCCATTTTAAACCCACTACACAAACATGGGTAGGATATTTGTGAAACTACATAACTGTTCAAGGGCAGTTGAACTCCCAGTTTGAACAACGAAAGAAGATATCCTCAGAATCTGTGATACACATGAGGCTATGAGAGAGCCTCAAACATCGAGGAGTGTTCCGCCACAGCGAATTCCCAAGCTAATGTCCGGGGCTGACAGAAGGCTTCCGCCATCAGGTATAGGTGAGCCACATAGGGATCAGCTGAATGCGTCTGCTCACATCAGTCAGACTAATGAGCGGCGCAGAGCCACCGGAGGTTTCAAAGTGCCTCCGCCGCCAACTCCGAGAAGTCACCAGCCAACGATGTGGGAACCACTGATGGATACCTATCCCAAGGCTCTTAAACCCAGGAAATTCGACCCACCAGCACTAGATAATTCTTCTGATAGTTCTTTGGGCGTCACTTCACCTCCTGACGCTATCCCCTCTTAGGGAATTCTTCTGCCGAGACATTTGTAGATTGTTCTCAAATCGTAATCTACAAGCATTCGTTTTTTTCTGTGCCCAGAACTATCCTGTCGTCTTTTGATCGCTTGGTGTATACGCTCAAATATGACAGCAGCTTGTAATACCTGTGAACTCGCATTTTCTTTCCTTCCTCTTTACATACTTCTTCCTTTGCTCCTTATCATATCTGTTCTTGTTGTAGGTACTGATTTCTCCTCTAAACTTTCATTGATCTCACTGTTTTATTCAATATCTTTCTTTTTCCCTTATCTGCAGACATTGATTCTACACTAACTTATCAGTTCTCTAGGTTTAGACCCACGTTTTCACAGACCCCTCCAAAGTTTTCTACTACAATTCTACTACTGGGCGTACAAATTGATCGCATTCATCGACTTTGCATGTGAAATTGACTATTTTTGGCGAGCTCTCAGCGCTAAACCAACAGGGGTTCCCTCACAAAAATGGTATCAGAGGAACAATCGTTATGTTCGATTCCCATTTCTGGGGTCCGATAAACGGAGCCCATGGAAATTTTTGAGGAATGATGCAAAAACTGGAGCCATGTTGCCGGTCTCCGACAAAGCTGGGGTTCGAACCCAGGTCCAAGCCAAAGTTTTTTCGCAGAGCGCGATCTGCAAGTTCGCTGCGATCATTGCAGACCCTCGTTTTTCTTCTGAAATGGAAGTGTTAGACGGGTAACGATAGGGCAAGTAAGGATGTAAGGACGAGTAAGAATAATGGTACAAATTATATGCATACGAATGTTCTACTAAGCTTTGCATATAACCGAAAGCAGCATGTTCTCGTCAACGGAAAGCGGCCGCGTTCCCGTAATGATATCACATACGTGGATCCAGGGGGCAAAGGGGGCACGTGCCCCTACCAACCCTCGGAGCCCCGTCAACTGGTCACGTCGCCCTTCTGAAAGTTCGATGGTGCCCCCTGAAATGTCACTTCCCACTCCCACCCCCAAAGATGCGAAAATCGGCGCCCACCGATAGGATTCCGCGCCCACCTGCAGGGGTCGAAAAAGTTGCCATTTTGCCATTCTAAATGGTGACAGCTGGAGTTCCACCGGGTGACAAAAGTCACAAGTCGATTTACAAAAATGTCACCTCTAATTCTCATACACTGCAAAATCTGGATTGACTTGATTGGCCCATTTTAACCGTCTGCGCCATAAGCTTTGTTCGACTAACCGTATTTGGTAAATGCAGTGAATTATTTGAACCATATTCCATCCTGGGTCGAAAAAGTTCAGGCCCTCGCTAATCTCTCAACATGGGCTGGTGACACGAATGGTGATAAAGTGCCATTGTCACCATTGCCCCAGGCTATGTCACCGGCCGTATTCACTTCTCCTTCCGTGGTCGAACACATCACTGCTATAATCAGCTGAGCGGCTCGGCCTTCACCGCACTGCGCCAGTCGCCGCATAAGGCGCTGTAAATATTTATTTATACATTAGGCGCTGTAAAAATATAGAGAGCGGAAAGGCAGGGAAGAGGAAGGAAAATATCGGTTGCTATCTTTCTTCCGCATGTGGTGGCAAGGTGGCGAGAGTATAGGTGTTGATCAGTCAGGTATTTTGGTACTAAGTATGATACAGAAATACTGCTTAAACCTAATATTAGTGCTGCAGTGAAGGCAGACTTTTTGCCGCTGTGCTTACTGGTATGCCGTGTCGGGGACTCAAGTGGAGCACTTGTAACTGGGTACCTAGGTACCTATCTCTCTAAGCCCGTGCGTGGAAATCCTTGGGGGTCGGACCCCTCATTGTTGGAATCAGGAGCAATTTTTGGAGGAACGAAATCAATGTTTGGAGGGGGCTCCATCAAGAAATCCCGAAAATATAGTATTTTAAAAGGGCCTAAATTTGGATCTTTCGGTAGGCAAAAGGCACTATTTTAGGCTTTGGTGCGGGCAACAGCCCCTTTGGCCCCCCTTGGATCAACCCTCGGACCCCCTGAATTTGGGTCTCCCATAGACTTTATATAGGGCTTGTAGTGCTGTGCCAGCATCAACTCACAGAGACCTCCAGGCCTGACTCATGCAGTGCCTATTTGAAGCAAAAAATATTTTTGTTTCATCTTTGGAGTGTGTTGGGTATCAATATCTAGATTTAACCCCCCCACCGGGGCATCGAGGCCCCCTAAGGTTTTCCGGGATAGCAGAAAACACGAGGCACAGCACCCGGTGAGGGCCACCTCTCACGGCATCATTTTCCCATCATCCCTGAAATTTTTACCCCGGGTCACCCAAGGTCAGGTCACCAGACGAGGTCAACCAAGGTCACCTCACTTCACCTTTAGAGCTCGTAAGAGCACATTTCAAAGTCGATCGATTGAAACCCTACACTTCATGACCTCCAGGGTCTACAAGGTGTATATCCGGGATTTTCGATTTCGTGCCCGAGGTCAGGTCACGAGGCGACCCCCCATTGGAAAACATGGAAAAGCTATTTCATGATATAAAAGCCAAAAAATGATTGCAAATACCAGACTGCCAGAACAACGTTTTTGACACCCTCACGGATCCCAGGGGTCATATTGCCCTGACTTTCCAAGGTCATCCAATCACCAGAGGTCAAAAACAGTATTTGACAATAACTTTGACCTAATTGAGCTAGAGCGTGAAACAAACACCACGTGTTTGTCTTGTCACTGGCTTTCATTTGATATACGGCAAGGTCACTTTTGACCTTCGTGACCCAGGTCATATTAGGTCACGAGGTGACCTCTCGGCAAACCACTGGCGGGAGGTCTTACGTCCACATAGCGAAAAAGTACTGGCAATTCTATCAAATGTACTTTACCAGGCCTCAATAGCTCTTATGACATAAGAGTTATGCCCAGTTGCTTAATCATTGCATATTTGAGTGAAAATAGCCGATCTTGACCTAATTGACCTCTGGAGGTCAAACCATTGACCTGAGCACTAAAAAGCGAAGTAACACGAATTCACGCGAGCTTTCATTGCACTTTCAGATTTGCCTAACGCCCATATTTTCGGAGTAGAGGGGGCCACGATGGCCCCCGGTGGGGCAAGGTGGCGCCGGACCCCGGTGGGGCGCGGGTTAATAACTGCAAAACATCCCACTTCTAGTCTGCAAAAAAGTTGTGGATTGCCTCAATGACAAGAATAAGAACTTGTAGTTTTAGTTGTTTAGGAGGTAGCTTTTGGGAGGGGCTATGACTAGTAGGGATGGGGGTCAAGACCAGTATGGGGCAGTCTATGGGGGAAGAACAGTAGGTAAGCAGATTTTGTCAGGTTTTAACATCTTATTAGGGTGGTTGTTGGGCATAGTGAGCAGTTTTAGTACCTGCTTAGCTCATGCCTATATGATAAATCACGTGAAGCATTGATGTTCATATATGGATTCAGACCTATCATCTTGAGATAGTTTTTCCTGTCTGTGGGGCACCACTGGCACACTCTGGGTGTTGAGCGCCACCACAAACTCATGCAAGCATCAGGAATATAAAATCATTTAAATGTAACAATAATGATTTGTGAGGTATTTCCATGGTTAAGGTATGTACAAGGAAATATTTGTGCCATGAGTGTAAAATTTCAGCAGTCCTAAGAAGCCTGCCAAATTTTTCAGATTGGGGTCAGCAAAAGAAATTGCAGGGCGCAAACATACTTGGGGGGGGCAGAACTTGTAGTGCTGGGGCAAGCAGGGATGAACCAGCAGATGTATATTTTAACATGGTGGATAGGTGAAGTATGTTGGTGGTTGTGGGCATTTGAGGACAGAATATGTGATTTTTTGTGGCTTTTCATTTGCAGGTAAACAGCAAATGTGTATTACTCCATATAGGAAAAGAAGGAAGGAGTGCCACTGCTTCAGTTTTAAAAAGCATTTGCCTCTTCAATGTCCCTTGGCTGGATAATGCTGGTGAATAACAAATGATAGAAGTCTGGTTTGAAGAAGTGTTTTGGGAGATTAAGCAATGGTTAGCATGATGTGCTTTTCTCTAGCAATGATGTAAAATGTTTCACAACTGTGAATAAAATATTGAATAAAATGTTTAAAGCCAACATAATGGTAACTGAAACCCGGTGTCCTAACCAAACGGTCCGTTGCAGAGCGGTAATTTTGGAGGTTTGGCCGATAGAGGAAAGGTTCAGCTTTGGTAGCAATCTGGTAGCTCAAGTTGCGACAAACTGTTTTTTACCAACAATCAAAATTTAGCTGGCATCAAGAACTATTAAAAGAACGATTTAGGAGAAAGATGTAAGTCATGTGCAGTTTCCATAGGTTTTTCAGCATGAATTCTTATTAGAATTATTATTCTTAAACAAACATTACATTTGATGACTAAAAACAACAGCAAATAACACGGATATCGGCTTCTGACGCCGACCGTCGGCGTCAAAAGTTGGACATTGTTCAACTTTTGCTGCGACGCGTTGCAACGCCGTGCGACGCGTTGCGTCAGTGCGTTTTGTGTCCAGACCGAAAATCCCGATCGTTGCGGCAGATCGACGGCGTGCGACGCCTTGCGACGCGTTGCGTCTTGGTTAGGACACCGGGTAACAAGTTTTGCTGTGTTGAATGATCAACACCCTGCAAAATGTATTTTGATATTAGTATTTATATTGTTTTAAGCATTTAGAAAGAGAAAATTGATCTTGGCTGACCAAGGGTAGGGACCTAAAAATGCTTAACAAATTAAAGAGCTGCCAAAACAAGATTTTATCTAGACAAGCCATGTTCTTTCTGCCTGTGTCATGCACAGACATGATTGCATGGAACTGTAGTGCATTCATCAGATCATAAGTTAAAACAGAGTCAGTGTAACTGGCTGATAAATGACCAAAAATATTTTCATTCAGCATGACTTTACAATCATGCAACAAAACCTCTTAATGTGGCTCCTGCCTTGTCTGCGAAGCATTGTAGGTGTTATTAGTTTTGCTGAAGCAGCAGGTGTATAGGTTTGGAATGGGCTTTAGGTATTTGGGACTGTGGGAGAGGGGATTGGGGAAGTCACTTAAACTTTATCAAATTCAGGAAAATTTTTATAACAGCTTTAAGAAACCTGTCTAGATAGAAATATGAAGGGAATATTCATGATTAGATGGAAAGTAAACTCACCCACATATCTGGCTCAATTGAGGTGTATTGTGCAGGTTGCAAAACTGTATACATATTTTTGCATATTTTTTCACTCTTAAACTCTTGCGCATTTTGGGAATGGTCAGGTGCAATGTTATCCCTCAATATGCTATCGCACAATCTTTCACATGTAGAACTATTATTTTAGCGAAAATTTTGTTTGGCCTAGTGCCTATTGTGCTGGTCCTCATTTGACACTCTTTGTACGCTGAGATGTTTTGGGACTTCTTGCTCTATTTTTTATGCCACTGCTATTTTAAAACTGACTTTAAAAGCTCTTAAAGTATGGAGTAAGTCTTGAGAAAGAGGATAAAAAATGCTGTCAATTCAGTTACATAATCCCCTTTCCTCTGTGATGCCGACAACTAGAGAACATGGTTGCTTGGGGCCTGCTTTAGTTTGATACAGGTGGGGCTGGGGCAATGGCGTAGCCTTGGGGGTCCGTGGACTCCTCTTGGGCTTACTGTTCACTGTAAAACAGGAATATGGGTGTTGGTGCTCTCCCCCCAGCTTGGTCTCGGGGACCCCGATAATCAGTCTTGGAGGGCCGCAGAGAATTGCTCTCGGGGACCTCTGAGCATCTGTCTTTTGGGTTTCCGACCATTCTTGGGGCTCCGAGCATCCTTCTCGGGGCCCCCGATCTTTTGGCCATTGGTAATCAGTCTCGGGAGCCCCTAAACATTGGTCTCGAACATCACTCCCGGGGGCCAGGGACACTGGTCTTGGGGGCCCCGAATATCGGCCTTGGGAGCTCCCGAATATCACCCTTGGGGGCCCCGAGACCACTGCTCGGGACCAAGATCGGAAGGTCTCGGAAAAAAATTATCGGTTAGATGTGCCTGTGTTGAGAATCTGATGCTCACTGAGGTGGATTCCCTGGGATTGATAAAGGTATACATTTTGGGGGCATCGAACATCGGTCTTGGGGCCCCCGAGCATTGCTCTTGAGTCGGAGACCGTGATCATCGGTCTCGTGGACACCCCCCACACTCAACATCATTCTCGGAGGCTCCCGAGCATCACTGGGTCCCTCTGAGCTTGGTCTTGGAATCCCTCGAGAATCCGTCTCGGGGTCCCCGAATATCGGTTCCGAGTATCGCTCTGGGGAGGGGGGAGGGGCGAGACCAGGTTTTGGAGGTCCCGGAGCGATTCTCGGGGCAGCGAGGCAGATGTTCGGGGCCCCCAAAGCGATGCTCGTGGAGTCCGAGACCGATGTTCGGGGGCCTCGAGACTACTGGTCCCCGGAGGTCAAGTTTGGGGCCCGAGACCAATGCCTACGCTTTCAGGAACAAGGTCAGCTCAAAGCAAGTGAAGTGCTCGTTCAGTGAGCAAGGTCAGTTCGAGCATCGCGCTCAGAAGCCATCGTGAATCGGTCTCATGGACTCCTGAACACCGATCAACAGCTGACTCCCCCCTCCCGCCATACGCCGAACAGCTACTCGCCCGCCGCCCTCACCCGCCATCACTGCCGCAACAGCTGACTCGCTGACCCGGCCCGGCCGCCCTCACTCCGCCATCACTGCCGCAACAGCTGACTCGCTGACCCGGCCCGGCCGCCCTCACTCCGCCATCACTGCCACAACAGCTGACTCGCTGACCCGGCTCGGCCGCCCTCACTCCGCCATCACTGACAACGCATACAAACATCAGCGTTGTCGTAGTATGCTGATGTTGAGTGGTGGGCAGATGGCTTCTGAAATAATTGTTGGGGTTTAACGACGCACCAACCGTCAGGGTCATACGGCGTCGCCAACTCTCACCCTGTTGGAAGGGATTTTGGGGATCAGATCGACTTATTCAGAGGCTCCGCCGGGACTTGAACCCGGGACCGGTGGCTTAGAAGACAAGGGTGCTATCCACTAAGTCACCTCATCCCCCCAGATGGCTTCTGACAGAATGCGAGTGACACAGATACGCCAGTGTCGTGATGGCAACGGTAACGGCGTGAACACGCAGCAGACTATGGATCAGTGACAGCTGTATTTGTGTATGGGCAAGTGTGACTGTGACGATGTGAAGAGAGTAACAGAAGATACGATGAAATCGCCGCCGTGGTTCTGTCTCGCCAGTGTGTTTGCTAATACAAAATTTTAAGTAACATGTTTAATATATCCTAAAAAGCTCATAAATATAAATATATAAATATCAATGTATATAAATATAAATGTATCCTGAAAAGCTCTGTAATCAACCGGACTAATAAGTGAGGACATGAAGAGGACTGAAGAGAAAAGAAATTACGAATACACTTTTAAGAAATAAGACCTGGGAAACGAAAACAAGGAATCACGAAGACATATCCACAAAATACAAGAATGAAAAGAGTGACCAGCCGACAAAGAACGAGAATAATTCATCATCACCGTCATCGTCACGCCTTGTTTTTTTCCATGTTTTTTTCACCGGATCCCTTCATCAAGTCTCACTACCTCACTCCATGGGTTGAGCGCGGCGCCTGTGGCGACCCTCCCCCGTGGATAATCCTTGTCCTTCCCCATCAACCAGCGTTACCACTGAGCTTTTACTGCAGTCCCAAGACGGCGGCAACTATATCCCAAGATTGGTGCCTCATATCCCAATATTTTTTCACACAAAATGGAATTCGGATTTTTCACCACTGGCTGGTGTGTTTGTCTCTGGGCTGTGTCGCCCCGTAAATTTACTGAGTTTTATTAAGGTGGCTGGCATAAACTCCAGTACACGAGAGGAGAAACAGTTTCATTTGCGGTACAAAATACAGAGCTTAACACGCGCATTGACGGGGGTCTGGGCCACCTTCGCATTGACGGGGGCGGGTACCCGCCCCCTAAGATCTCAAGAACCACGGTAGGTAGCGAAAAACAGTAAACAGTGTTGGGTTGCCCATCCACTTCTCCATCGAAAACATTTGAACCATTTTTTGTCAGGTCACATTTAAGGTCACGAGAGGTCAAAAGATGCCGTCATAGGGATAACATGTAAATTCAGTTTTTCGGCCATTACATCTGAACAAGTAAAGATAGAGCAAAACGACTTAAACTATATGAATCCTCTCAACAAGCCAAATCGAATGATATATAATTTGACCTTGCTAGGTCAAATCAAGTGACCTGACCTGAGGTCATGCCAGGGTCCAATTATATAAAAAGCATATCATTAGAACTGCAAAGCCCAGGCGAGTCTAATGCAGCTAAAATAAATGCTCTATCACCACCCGTTACTGAGTTATTCCGTAAAAACCATTTTTCCCATGTATTTCCAATGGAGAGGTCATGCCTCGTACCTGACCTTAGGTCATCGATATAAAAAATACCTGAACATATTTTAGAGAACTCGATGGGGCCATTATGGGATATGAGTTTCAATCGGATAAGCTCACCCTGCTCCGACTTATGCTATCTTAAACTTTTTTTGAGGTTGGGTCACTTGACCTGTACTGGTGACCTGACCTGATATGACCTAACCTTAAAATTTTCACAGAAGTTGTAAAAATGATGAGGGAAAAGGTATGGCAAGTACGGTGGCGCTACGCCCCGCCGTTTTTCTGCTATCTCCAAAAAACCCGAGGGGGGCGGGTACCCGCCCCCCGTCAATGCGCGTGTTTAAGTTGTAGGTACCATAAATGGACCACTCCACTACCGCACCCCCTATGGCTCGAACTTTGAGCAGCTCACGATGCCCTTACTGTCGACCGCCAGGCTGGCTAGAAGGCGGCCCCTCGTTGTTTCCACCTTCAGGCGGTTGGTTTGTGATGTCTTCACCCGGTTGGCCTAATGCAGATGCATGAGCTAGCGTTAAACTCAGAGAATAGGTAATTACCCAGTCTCGATAATTTTCATACCGAAAGATTCGGCATCGCATTTGTTATGATTCCTTCATCGGCAAGGAGGCTAACGATTGTTGCCGAGTTAGGAATGAATAGTCTCATAGGCGGATCCAGGATTGCCAAACAGGGAGGCACCTTCGGGGGGGAACCATCAAAATCAGGGGGCTCCACTTTTGACCGGCAAAACCTATAAGGTGGGTGCAAAATCCTATCGGTGGGAGCCGATTTTCGCATTCTGGGGGAAGGGGGGGTGAGAAACGAAATTTCAGGGGGCCCCATCGACCTTTCAGGTGTACGCCGTGACCATTTCAGGGGGCGCCGAGAGGCGATCGGGGTTGGGCACGTGCCCCTTATTGCCACCTGGATCCGCGTATGAATAGTCTGAATATGGGTGAAGAGAATAGCACGCCTGCTTTCTACGCAGCCAACCTGGGTTCAAGTCCAGGCGGCTTTGCTGAACAAGGAACAAGCTGACTCTCAGCAAGCCCTTCCAAAAAAATGTTTTAAGATGTCAAATATGATCCTGACAATTGGTGCGTTTGTAGCCCAGAAAAAATTATTACTGAATATGCTAGAACAGCGGCAGTGTTAATAAAACCTCTCGATTGCAACAACAAATTGATAACTGACCTGACTAAGTGAATAGCCTCCCCACAGATGCCGTCGAGTGGGGAAGTGTCATCAGGTCAAACGGACATTATAAATTTGTAGGGCTATTAAATTACGCTTTGTTAAATGTTTAAACCTTTGGTTATTTTTGGATTTTTTCATCTTATGAATTTATATATTTCCTAAAATTTTATGATTTATCCTTGCGCACACTAAAACTGGAAATTTACTTACAGCGCTCGGGATCCCAAGATCAGCACCTCAAATCCCAATATCCCAAGCCGTAGGCCCACATCCCAAGATCTTGGGACAAATCCCAAGGAGTGGTAACGCTGCCATCAACCATCCTATCCTTATCCTTATCCTACAGTGTGTTTTTGCTTAAGTTTGTCATTTATGTCCCTAATCTTCATTACGACCGGCGTCAGAATAGCCACATGGATAGTGGAGATGCTGTGTATGTCAATTATACAAATATACTGCTACAACAGCTGACTCGCTGACCCGGCTCGGCCGCCCTCACTCCGCCATCACTGCCACAACAGCTGACTCGCTGACCCGGCTCGGCCGCCCTCACTCCGCCATCACTGCCGCAACAGCAGACTCGCTGACCCGGCCCGGCCGCCCTCACTCCGCCATCACTGCCGCAACAGCAGACTCGCTGACCCGGCCCGGCCGCGGGCCGCTGAACTGAAGCGCAGGGGAGACGCGTCCGGTCGGGACTACTCGCCCGGAACAACTGGAAATCCACGAAACCTTAACAAAACACCGACACACTGATAATATTTTGCCCCGCTCTCACTTAAATCCCATATAGGCAAAAAACTTGACCAACGATCTTGACCAAACTTGCTCCCAACGTTCCTTTATTTCTGATTGTAACTATCATCTTGTTATTGGTGCTCGATGCGAAGCTATTTTGAAGTGGTCCAATGCAAAGATACCTATACCATATACCAGATACCAGATACCACGTTTTGGGGTGAATTGGTCAAAATAAAAAAGAAGTTTTTTTCCTCAGGAGATTTGAATTTAAGTATTACTCAAGCTTCAAGAAACAACTCAAGGCTCTGATTTGGCCTGAGTGATTCAATTTTCTTGAGCTATTGTTTGACTCGTTTTCTTGCCCAAGTTTCCTTGGTCTGTCTCGGGGTTTTGGTTAGACCCCAAGAAAGAATACACGTAAATTATAACATTAATAAAAAGTAAAATTTATCAGTCTCGAAAATCCGGGATCTGTAACAAAGGTTTAGTCTAATACGCGCCCCGCTGGGGTCCCTGGTATGACGCGCCCCGCTGGGGGGCGAATTTCGCCCCCTCCGTATCTCATTTCCCAGGAGGGCTAAAGGAAGATACGGACAGTGTTCGAAAGCTCTTGACGAGGCAAAGGGAAATTATAGGAAACATTTTTATGTCAGGTCAATATTGAGATCAACATAAGTCAAAAAAGGTTCCATAGGCTTACAACAGGGCAGTACACATTTCCACCTCTAGATATTTACTCAGTAAAGGTAGAGAAAATATTTATGCATCATTGGATTCCTCTCATCGTGGCGAATCGAATGATGTATAATACGACCTTTCTAGGTAAAATTTTGAAAATGACCTGACCGGCTCAAGGTAGATCAGGGTCACAGGGTGACCTGGTATGGTCATGTTGCATATCAGTCGACTCCCCGTGACAATATAAGCACAATGCAAGGAAAATAAGAGCTTATCTCAATTCAGTGAGAAGTTATTGGTAAAACAATCACTGTATGCTCCTGTGACCTGACATGACCTTTAAGAAGTCAGATGGTCAAAAACGCAACTTTATGGTCAAGATCGTGGTAAGAATACACGGTGTGAGGATTTTCAGCTTTATCTATTCCGTAATTACTGAAAACGAGCGCTTTCAATTTTTCACCATAGACTTATAATGGGGTGATCAAAAAATTGACCCCCATCTTAGGTCAAAAATATCGAAATTCCGAGATAGCAGATTTGTACACCCTAATGACTTGTCATATTGTGAAAGTTTCAAGCTGATCGGCTGGCAGAGGTTCTTTAGGCGTCGCTTCAAACTCGTGATTTTAGGTTTTGAGGTCGGGCCGCATGACCTTGGATAGCTCCTTGACCTGACATGACCTGACCTAAAAAATTGGTCAGGTGCGTCAAATTGATCAGGGATAAGGTACCGTAAGTTTCGTTGTTCTGCGTTTCTTCGTTTCTGCGTAATGTGGGGAAAACTAGGAGGGGCGAATTTCGCAACCCCCCAGCGGGGCGCCTGTTAAAATGAGATCCTGGACTATTGGAAACAAAATCAACTGCTTTGTTTCAAGAAATTCCAGTCACCTGCTGCAGCCATTTGCGTTTGACTTGTAGGAATTTACTTTCCTAGCATAATGTCTAGCCTATTCATAGCATATTTTACTAGAGCTGGTACCAAACGCACCCTCGTATTTTTGGTATGGAAATATGAAGTACCTGTTCTTACCTCTTTCACCACCCTAATAAAAAATTTACTGGCAAAAGCCATCGGTTTTTTGGGGGAGAGGGCGAATTGTATTGTTTGCCCTCATGGATACGGGTGGGGGGAGGGACACATTGCACACTGCCCCTCTCCCCCCCGCTTCCAATGCCACTGAATCCTTTCTCTTTTGTCAGCCGGGGCGCTTACGTGTCGTGTCCCGACGTCCTCCCTCTGCTAACAACTTTGCCAGATCATCGTGTGCCCACTGCGAATGTGCCAGTGGGATTCACTCAGCCACTGGGGGTGGCGTCTCTTATCGGAGGAGAGGATGGTGCGACACCACCTATTTTGGAGGCAGTACTGGATAGAGGCCGATTGTTCGGGGGGATAGCGGGGCCCAAAATTCTCCTTCCCTGGATCCGCTTATTAGATCACTGGCAAAGGTCAGAGGTGGGGGCTGTCGGTGAGTGGCCGTATGACCTATGATGTCCGAGTGTCGACTCTTGCTCTCGCGATATGTCGGATCCCGGCCGTGGATTTTTTGGACGAAACGTAAGGTGGGTGTACCCTTCTTCCATCCTATTCCAGAAATCAATTAAAAATTCTTACAATGTCATTTATATTATCATAATAGATATATTACATATGCTGACAAATGTATACTTTATGTATGTACACTAATCTGGTAGCATGAAGGCTTAAAATTCATTTTAAACATGTTGCGTTATATTTAGCTTCAGCATGCTTTTTAGTGAGCATATCCTTGGTGAAGGATATATCATCAGCTGACGAAGTGTTCTCTTGCTGTGCGAAACTGGCGGAAGTATGATGCATCAATTGCATATGGCCGGGGCACAGGGACGCACAGACTGGCTGTGCCCCAGTGTGGTGCGTTCGGCCCATGGGTAGAAATTGCAAGGTACAGGCGGGCCCGGACCGACCGAGGGGGCAGGCAAGTCTTGGCGTGCCGGTCACTAATGTCTTGCAACGACACCACCCCGCCCCAGCCGTGCGACGGCGACACCGCGTATTGATTCAGCAGCGTCCAGCGCGGCCTGGCGCGGCGCTGGCGGCGCCAGAGAGTGGGTGGGTGTGTGCCGGGCACCACCCCGTCGGCTCGCTGCGCGATCTGTGGTGGGCTGGGGTGGAACGCAGCCGGCGACGACATTCACGTAAGTGGTGTGCCAAATAGTGGAGAACTGAGTCTTTTGATGCTTGAAGGATTGTCCCTAACTGAATGCCTCTCAAAATAAATATTATCTGACGTATTTCTACTGTTGGTAACAGTGTGTTGGTTGGTTGCCATGGGGTGCGTTCAGGAGCGTAGCCAAGGGAGCGGGGCGGCTGAGGCACCCCTCCTCACTGAGGGTCTGGAAAGCCCCTTTGAGGACACGGGCCGTGGAAGCGTGGTGCGCCCGCGCCCTGCTCTTTGGCCATCCGTAGAACCTAATGTCAGACAGTTCCTTTTGAGCTTTCGCAGAACCCCTCTAAGAGGGGTCCTCTAAAACACTTGGCCACCGGGCCTTTTGGCAGCACGGCTCTTTCGGATTATCTGATCCCTCCAGAGCAGCCGATAAAACACGATGGCCATCAAGGCTGTTTGGGCAGCAGGGCCTATGGCGACTCGCACGGTCAGCTATAGCCAGTAGGGCTCTGTCTGACTAGCTCAGCCCTTTTTAATCGAGAATGACGCTCTGGCTAGTAGGGCCATTTTTAGCTTGGAGGGCCCACTCTATCAGGGCAATCTATAACTAGAGGAGCCTCGGAACCAGTAGGACCCACTGTTCTCCGCAGGGTCCTCTGTCGCTAATATGGCCGTTACTGGTCAGCTGGGCCCTCTAAAAGAAGAAACTGAAGGGCTCGGTTGGACCTCGGGGTTCTGCATGGGCCTCTGTAATTTGAATAGCCCTTTGTTACCAGTAGAGTTTTGTTTTACCCACAAGACCTTTCATAGCTCGTAGGACCCTCTATAAGCGACGACACCACTGTAGCCAGCAGGACCCACCGTGACCCACATGACCCTTTACAGTCTGTGTGATGCTGTCCTTCACAGTCTGTGTGATGATGTTCGGCCAACTGAGCCCTCCGTTTAACCCTCGGCCCGGTGGGAGGGGGTGTCTGAACACTCCCTCGGGTTTTTCTGGCAGCAGGTAAAAACACCGGCGGGAAGCGCCGGCGTACTTGACGCACTTTATCCTTGATCGATTCCGCAACATTCCCCAAAATGTTAAGGTTGGGTCATCTTTGGTCAGGTCACCAGTGCAGGTCAAGTAACCTCACCTAAAAAATGGTTAAGGTGGCATAAGTGAGATAAGGGTGAATCTATCGAATTGGAACTTATACCACATCATGGGCCCACCGAGTCCTACCAAATGAACTTCGGGATTTTTCATATCGGCGACATAGGGTCAGGTACGGATTATGACCTCTCCATCGGAAATGCATGGGGAACACGGAAATTTTCCAAAAATTGCTCTGTCTCTGTAGATACCGCTTGGAATATCTTCGTGTCCTCGAAATCATAGTATCCTGGGTTGCAAGCTTGGACCTGTGACCTCTGAGAGGCCATCTGGGGCTACTTAAGCAGCTTTTCAGACTTGGGTCAATAACTTTGCAGGAAATGACGATAAAACTTTTACTTTGATACGATTACGTTTGTATTGCTATTGAAAATTGATTGGTATGCAAATTGATCATGCTAGGACGATGTTGACCTTGGCCTGACCTTTGGTCAGGTTATTTTATGTTTTGACCTAGTATAGTCATATTATACATCATTCGATTCGCCCCGTAGCCAGAGGAAGCAAATGGAATAATATAAATGCCAGGCAACTTGAACGGGGGCTGCATCCATCGAGTTCATAAAAGGTTCAAATCCTATAACCAGCTCCTTTGGCTAATAGCTTCTCAACAGAAGTGGCATAACGGGACAGTGGTTGACGGCTGTGTCATGCGCGCCATCTATCATCGTCTTTTTAAGCTCAAACATCCCCGTCTTTTCAATATACTTTTTCGGGTAAATATATCTCAAGGAGCCAAGAAGGTTCAGATATTGTTCAGATTCAATGGGTTTAAAGTTCTGCAGCCCTTTCAATACATTAGCTGCATCTAATTGTCCGTGAGATATGAAAACATTGAAATTTTGGCAAACCTAAAGAATTCCAAACGGCTTGCGCGGGCAAATATTTTTTCGAATTAGAAATTTTCGACCAAAAAATCGTGATCAGTGGCCATCAATACATGAGAAAACACCCAGTAATCAAAGATCCTGTGAAAAAGTGGTGATCACGACATGGCCTAGGACGTTAAATAAATAAAAATTTCGCAATACTATGATGAGAATAAGTTATAGCATAATAGGCAATATTAGGTCAGGTTAATATTGAGGTCCGCAGAGGTCAAAGAAGGTTCCATAGGCTTACAACAGAGCAGTGTACGTTTCTCTCTCTGGCTCTGCCCTCAGGGAAGCTAGAGCAAATCTGTATGCATCATTGGATTCCTCGGATTCCTCTCAACGCGGTGAATCGAATGATGTATAATATGACCTTGCTAGGTCAAATAGTGAAAATGACCTGACCTCGAGCTTCGTCAGGGTCACAGAGTGACCTGGTATGGTCATGGTGCATATCTATCGACTCCCCGTGACAATATAAGCGCAATGCAAGCAAAATGGGAGCTTTATCTCAATTCAGTGAGAATTTATTGGCAAAATAATTACTCTATACTCCCGTGACCTCACATGACCTTTGAGAGGTCAGATACTCAAAAACTCAACTTTATGGTCAAGATTAGAAGAATAGACGTTTTGATGATTTTCAGCTTTATTTATCCAGTATTTACTGAAAACGAGCCCATTCTATTTTACAGCATAGACGTATAATCGGGTGACCAAAAATTGATTCCACCTTAGGTCAACAATATAAAGATTCTGAGACAGCAGATTTGTAGACCCTAATGACCTTATCATATTGTGGAACATTCAAACTGATCGGTTCGCTGATGTTCCCTGGGCGCCGCTTCAAACTTGTGATTTTAGGTTTTGACGTCGGGTCTTTTGACCTTGAATAGCTCCTTGACCTGACATGACCTTAACTCAAAAATTTGTTCAGATGTGTAAAATTGATTCAGAATAAAGTACTGCAAGTTTCGTTGTTCTGCGTCTCTTTGTTTTTGAGCTATTTGTGGAAAACCAGGAGGGGGGGGCGAATTTCCCTCCTAATGGTCACAAAGTGATCTGCTGGTATCTGCGGGACCTCTGTGACTATTTACAGAGAACCGTGCTGGATGCAGAGGGCCACCAGGACGCTTCGAATCTGATTATGAAGTGTCCAGCTGACAAAAAGGGCCCTCCCATTGATAGCGGGGTATAAGATCAATTGTGGGTCCAACTGGTTTTAAAGAGTCCTATAGTTGTATATATATATATATATATATATATATATATATATATATATATATATATATATATGTTTCTTCTGATAGTCCCAGTAGGCCCTCCTGGCTACGAAGAGAGTTGAATCATAACCACGGTGGCCGGTGTGCCTGCCAATCAAATGATCAAATTGCCTGATTGCCTGATTGCCTGCCAAATCAAAAGTTTCGACCAAGGTGCCACATTCCCTTTAAGGCCACCGTCTAACCTAGCATTGTCAATATTTACATTTCAACCAACACAGCAGATGTTGAGATGTGAATACCTGTCAATCACTGTTATACAATAGTCAATATGCATATCAGCCGTTTCAAAATAACAATCCAAACGTAATGGTATCAAAATATTAGCTTTATCATAATGTCCTGCAAAGTTATTGGCCCAAGTCTAAAAACCTGCTTAAGTAGCCCAGATGACCTCTCATAGGACCAAACTTGCAACATGAACCAATACAAGGACCTAGGATACCATGATATGGAGAAAGCAAAGGTATTCCAAGCGGTATGTACATAAATAGAGCAATTTTTCGGCCAATTTTCGTTTTTCCCATGCATTTTAAACGGAGAGGTCATGATCCGTGCCTGGCCCTAGGCCATCTATATGAAAAATCCCGGAATATATTTCGTAAACCTCGAAGGTCTCAGTATGTGGATATGTCGAATTGGATAGATTCACCCTTTTCTTACTTATGCCACCTTAAGCATTTTTGGAGATGAGGGAAATTAACCTGTACTGGGGAGCTGACCCGAGATGACCCAACCTTAAAATTTTGGGCAAAGTTGCGAATTTGATCAAGAATAAGCTGTGTCAAGTATTGCAGCGATTCGCGCCGCCGTTTACTCGTGCCGCCGAAAAACCCGAGGGGATGTACAAAGAGTGCTGTGGGAATGACCTAGGATCCTAAAAAGATGATAAAACAGAAGACAGAAAAGCGCTACAAGACATGCATCCTAAAAAGCCAAGGTCCAGAAACTAAGACGTCTAAACCTTAAAAAGCCCAAAAAAGGCTAAGTCAAGGTAAAGATAAAGAAAAAGAATGGGATGAGGTAAATAGCAACGTCTCGGTCTTTGACCGTCGTCAGGCGAGGAGCGCAAGGTGGAGGTGGCTAGAGGCCTGAGGTAAAATTTTTCCAAATACCGAGTGACTGGAGGCCTAAGGTAAGCTTTTGGTTGAAGCGAAAAGTGCTGACAGTCCCAGCACTCTCTCACCGAGAGAGCAAGTGAATGTGTGGTATGTGTTTGTATGCCTGCGAGTATGTGTTTGTGTGTGTGCGCCTGTGCATGTCGAACTTACCGCAGGAGTGGCCAGGATGGTTTGGGTGTTGAGAGTAGGTCTGTATCGCCGAATTAGGAATTATTCTGCGATTTTTCTGTTTGAGCCATCTCTGGCGTATTTGAGAATTTTGATGCTCAGGTTGTCTGCTGTCAGCTCATCATTCGGATGCGTGCTTAATCTGTGTTGTCCGAAAGGTGTTCCCTACCTCTTATTTCTAGCGTCACTTAAGTGTTCGTTAAATCTGAGTCTCTTGCATTAAGCACGCATTAATTTGAAGCCTCGCATTAAGATTAAGCACGCATCCGAATGCTGAGCAGACAGCAGACAACCTGAGCATCAAAATTCTCAAATACGCCAGTGATGGCTCAAACAGAAAAATCACAGAATCATTCCTAATTCGGCGATACAGACCTACTCTCAACACTCAAACCATCCTGGCCACTCCTGCGGTAAGTTCGACATGCACAGGCGCACACACACAAACACATACTCACAGGCATATAAACACACACCACACACAGTGCTCCCTTGCTCCTTCAGTAAGAGGGTGATTGGAATATCAGGTACCTTCGTATGACTGATGAGTGAGACATTGTACATAAACAACGTGCGTTATAAATATCGTGACCCGTCCCGGTTAGTCATGCCCGTGCGTTCGATAGTGTGTAGTGCTGGGCGTGGGAACCCCATGCATACTATCTTTGGGTTTAGTTCTTCTGCAGTAATTATAAATCGGGCCGGCTGTAGCGTCCGCAGACGGGTTCCAGTCCAGCCTCCCCCTCTGCCCGAGTAGCCGTCTGGCAGTGTCGCGGCGTCCCCCGGTCTGCCTGTGAATGGCGCAGTAGGGGGTCTGACCTCTGGTCAGGTATCCGCCGCCGCCCCTTACTGTTTACTTTAGCCAGCGGCACCGGGGGTCGACCGCCGCCCCTTACTGTTTACTTAATCCAGCGGCACCGGGGTCGACCGCCGCCCGTTCTGCCGGAGTGGCAGCAGTTATGTTTTATTCGTCGTAGTGTCCGTTCATTCGTTTGGCTCTCGCGAATATAATTATGGTCCTCCGAAAAACTTACATGTTGTTAATCGCTAACAACAGGGTTCTGGTGCTTCGGATATGTTGGAGCATTACGAGATCATACCGACCTCGGGTGACCTTAATTCATGACCTTAAATTATCTCTGCTATTTTATCACATTACACCACAGCTGAGACGCGTGCCATTTGAAAGGCCATTTGGCCGCCCGTTTATTGTTATCAAATTTTCAGACCTACAATGATCCTGTGGATGGAACGTGACATTTCCCTGTGGCATAATTGGTCTTTAGTGGTATGCGTTGCGGCAATAAACATGGACTTATAAACAATATCAAACGACCAAATTGGAACAAAAACAGTTTGTTTCAACATCCGAAATCCACATCATTCCATTCAACATTTTTCCCTTCCACGCACCCTTCAGTCCTGCACACTTCGAATACAGTGCTCGTCAGAGGACAACATAGGCTACGCAGCAGATGTTGTCATGCCCAACAGAACGATGCGATGAAATGTTTCAGTGTATTTTATCAGCCTGGTACCAGGAAAGCGCTTTTCCAGCTTCTTGGCCATACTAGTTATAGCAGCACTCGTCACAAAAATAACTTTATCTGATATAAATCACTTTATCTATCCCTGAGGCTCGTTTTGCAGTATGTTAAAAATTCTTCAGCACATACAATTTATTCATTCACTGGTATTGTAAGATCCGCGGCGCGGTACACAGCACACTCCATAGAGCCACCGATGCCATCACACGCCTTTCACACTGCTTCAGATAATGTATAAAAAATTGAGGAGCCCACCTACCTGAGTTTTTTCTTGTTTCTGATACAGTTTCATGCGTAGATTCCAAATATGTAGTCCGCAAAATCTTCGTTCTACATATTTTTGGTAATCATTCATTGTTTTTCAAAAACGTTTTGCCCGAGTAGCGTCCAAAATAACTATGTGAGATACACGATGCTTTCTGCCATTCTTGAACCACCCAAGTGCAGAAAATTAATCTCTTTGAACCAGTTCTCTTCATTTTTGCCGTTCTAACCGTAATTTTGAAGGAAAGGTGCAAGACTTTTAACATAGGAGTCATTGGCAGGTGGGTCATTAAACCATAAATCGACCAAAAATTTCGTAAAATAAAACCCTTCTATTTTTTATTCTCTCCGAAATTGGTGTCAATGGGGGTTTCAAAGGTGTAGAATCTATCCATGGCGCCAAAAAATTATTTGAAAATTTGGTATGGCAGATATAGCCTCCGGCATTTTTCGGGGGTCACCATGTAGGCATTGTTTTGAAAGCCTATAGTTCTGCCATTTTTTAATGTTTGTAACGATATTTTACATTTTTGTTCACTATTTAGCATATTTAAATTTGGCTATCTTTGATTTGTATGTTTCTGCAAAATTGACGTCATGACCTCGTGACCTAGTTTTTGAACGCTGACTGACCCGCAGTACAGTGAAATTTATAAATTCGTGTATAAGCATTTTTACCTTTGGAAATACTCTTTTAGGTAAGGTAATGAAAAATATGGCTTTCGCGCTAAATATACTACTTCTTACTTCCGAAACATGACACTAGGTGTCACTATGGAGCTGTATCATCGTAATCCACGGTATGGTTAATGCCAGTGGCGACGGAACGTCCGCATTTAAGAGGGGCGTCATTGACTTTTCCACCAATTTCTTCCCCGTCAATTTCAACCCCCCTCAGGTTTTTCAAGAATTGAAAACGAGCTTCTTAAGTTGTTGTAGAGTCTTGAAAAGAGTCTGTTGTAGAGTCTAGAGTCTGTAGAGTCTTGAAATGTTGTATAGCCTCTGACACATTCATTGCGGACATCTTGCAAATAATTGCTCCTACCCTTCAAGGTCATGGAGATATGACCTCAAGAGTGGAGGTATGTTGGGGTCATTTGGGCGCCTGTACCCGTTTTCACGCGAATGCTCCAGACTCTTATCGTTCTTTTGCATCATTTGCTCATGAACTGTCCCAGAATATTTTCGTCCAGCCTGAGAGGTTCATTTGTATCAGGTTAGACCTTTTATGACCTTTTTGACATTCAATGACGTTTATTTGACCTTGCGTGACCTCAAAGATAATTCTGTGTCGAATAATGACTACAGATACGTGTTTCAATTCGGTAATCCTAAATGAGATGAACATCGAATTATTTGACTTGCGTCCGATACGGGATTAACCTTTTTCGACGTGTGATCTTTTTTACCTTGAAAGGGGTAAGCAATAACAATTGAAGAAGCAAACTTACTTGGAGTAAATGATGCAGAATGGTTTATAAATAGTCAATTTGAATGATATGGACACTAAACTAGTTGGTTTGCATATTACATGAACTTGAAATTTTTCGAAATTTGACCTCATTTAACCTTGAAGGGGTGTGTAAGCAATAACACATGATGAAGCAGGCACTTGGCGGAACTGATGCAAAATTTCGTATGAATAGTCAATTTGCATGAAAATGACACTGAACAAGACGTTTTTCTTCCAAAACGGGCTTGACCTTTTTCAACCTTTGAACTAATTTGACCTTGAAGGGCGTGTAAGCAGAGACAGATGTTTAGAAACTCACTAAATTGGCGTAATTGATTCAGAATGGCTGGTTAATAATCCATTTAAATGATATGGACTCTGAACTAGTTCCTTTTACTTCTAAGGAATACTTTTGAGCTCTGAATTAGTCTCATGCAATGCAATGCACCACTAAAAGTCACCAATGGTTTGTTTTTAGTGCTTAAAACTTCTTCATTATAAAAGAGCTAAAATAATGAGTATGCTGAGCAAAATTCACTACGAGATTACCATAGGTCAAATTTAAACACGTTTGAAAATGCCACAAGAGATTACCAAAGGCTATAAAAGCCGAACTGAGGTCATAACATGTTTTAAATTCAAGCTACGTCCGGGGGAACGCGACACAAAGCCTCAAAATCCAAAAATCTTCCTTAACCCTCGCGCCACCAAGAATAATGAAATCGATGGTCCCCCTAAGGTTTTTTTTCGGAACAACAGAAAAACAACGAGGGGAAGCACCGCGGTTGAAGGTTCTACCTCTTACCCCATTATTTTCCTATCATACTGAAATTTATTACCCCGGGTCAATCCTAGGTCAAGTCACCAGGCGATGTCAACCAAGGTCACCTCACTTTAACTTTTGACCTCTACCATAGCTACGTTTTTCTAAGCCGATCGATTTAAAACTTTCGACACTTCATGACCCCTCCGGAGTCTACAAAATTTATCTTCGGGATTTTTTCGATTTGGTGACCTGAGGTCAGGTCACCAGGTAACCTCTTCCATAGAAAAAGCATGGGAAAAGCTGTCTTATGAGCTTAAAGTCACAAAATAATCTTAAGTGATCAATTTGCTCAGACAAGCGTTCTTGGACACCCTTTCATGGATCTCAGGGGTGATATTGCCCTTTGACCTATCTGAGGTCATCAGAGGTCACCAGAGGTCAAAAACAGCATTTTGGCGATAACTTTTGACCTAATTAAGCTACATCACTGAACCAAAGGTCATCGTGTATGTCTCGTCACTAGTTTTCATTTAATATACAACACGGTCACTTTCTTACCTTTTGAGACCTTAGGTCATATTAAGTCACGAGGTACCCTCTGGAGGTTAAACCACTGGCGGGAAGCCATTATGTTCCACATAGCGGAGAAAGTCCTGGCATTTTCCTATCAAACGATTTTTGCTGGACCTCAATAGCTCTAATGGCATGAAAGCTATGCTCAGGTTTCTTAAGGATTGCATGTTTTACTGGAAATAGCCTATCGTGACATGACTTGACCCCTGGAGGTCAAAACATAGACCTGAGCGCTTGAATGTGTTAGTAAAATCTTACTGAATTCATATGTGCTTTCTAATGCCTTTTGCAGCTTTGCGCTAATTTCCATATTTTCGGAGTTAGGGGCATTGATGCCCCCCCAGTGGGGCAAAGATGGCGCCGGACCCCCATGGGGCGCGGGTTAAATGCTTCTGGAAATGACATCATATTTCGGTGATTCAATGTGACGGGAACACATTTATTTTCAAAAGATGTACAATGATCCAAACAATCATACATGACATTTACAACAGCTAAGTTCATTCCCAAAGGGACTATAATGTGAATTCAAAATTAACCCCCTATTCCTGTGTTTGTGTTAAAATGCTTCAACTCTAGGTTGACTGCTTGATTTTGATTCTTCAAATGTTTTTATTTTAAAGTTGCAAGTCAATCAGAACATGAGTTACGATAGCATAGCTCCACAGTGACACCTAGTGTTATATATATATATATATATAGAAGCTAAAAGTAGTATATGCATTTCGAAAGCCATTTTTTCTTTATTTGATATGAAAGACTACTACCATATGCCAAAACGCTTTCAAGAAAGTTTTTGAATTTCACTATACTACGGGTCAAGCTCACCGTTATAAAACTAGGTCATGAGGTCACCAAAATTTTTTGTTTAGATTTCAAAATTGAAGACCCAAAATGTTGCCCGTAGAACTTACATCCTAAAACTATACAATTTTCAGAAATCACTTGAAAACTTTTGGAGCTATAGGCATTATAATCAATGCTTGTATAATGACCTTCAGAAAATTCCGGAAGCCGTTTCTCTCAAACCAATTTTTGAATAATTTTTTGGGTGCCATGGGTGGATTCTACGCCCTTGTGAGTCCCCATATACCAATTTTGGAGGAAATTAAAAATAGTAGGGTTTTATGCCTTGGTCGATTTATGGTGAAAAATGACCCAGGTGCCCCGGCAGCCCCGTTCTCTCCCGACAAATGTGCAGTGTGCTACGAAATGCGTTATCGGTGTGGCCTTTTCTTGCTATACATGTCAGGTCAGACCACAATGCAGTATACTGTATGAGTGACGTCGGCGAAATCGCGGCCATTTTTAACAACATTAATAAATCATGGGAAATCTAGGTTCATAACACAGACTGCAGTTTCAATATGTTCAGACCGAGGCTGTACCGTCCAATCTCCCCCATCGATACCACGCGAGCGGAGCAGGCAAGAAGGACACAACAACCGGTTGCTAACAAAGATGCTAATATGCGTCACTGGGATGTTGCCATGTGAATTAAATAGCGGATTTAGCTGCGTGTTTCGGGGAGAATTGTCTTTATTCGATTGCTTTCTCCTCATCCGTAAAACCACCAAAAACCTTCGTCATAACTCAAAACAGCCTCTTCTGGATCGCGCTATCCGTATCTTTTATTGTATCATTTTCGCTACAATGCAATCGTGCAATAACGAACAATTATTAATTATAATCTTTAGGGTAATCGCACCGGGCCGCAGCGCTTATTAGGGGTTATAATTTGTATTCATCTCTCCCGTTTGCCGCGCCTTTTTAAATGGTGTATGTCGATAACTCATCGAAAGCCATAATGACATCACATTAATGTAAGATAAGCCCACGTGACCAAATCCCATAAGGACTGGGCTTCTGATTGGTTTATGGTATTTCTTTAAAGTCCTATATTTCTTATTCAAAAGCTTTTTGGAAAGCTATTTTGCTGAAATAATTTGTGATGTGATAGGTTTCAGCTATCAAACTGCTTTAAAAGACAAGTTTGACTTTGTTTTTTATAGAAATTGATGCCATAGCCCAGTCTACGTCATTTTATCGATACCATAAGGACTCGATAAATTCGTCTACAAATGTTGACTTTGAGGCCGATTTTGAGGCATTTTGAGCCTTAATTTTCCAAAAATGAGAACTTCTGAAAAAACTTTGTGCAATCTTTTGATCTAGCCAATAACATTTTTGCGACAATGTCCCTGTAACAAATCAAGCCGAAGGCCGAATCACATTTGGCCTCAGCAACGGCGACAACTCCCCCCCCCCACTAGCTTGAAAGCGTTACTACGCATGGTGTCAACTTTCTGTGCGCCCATGCGTGGATCCAGGGGGACGAAAAGGCACTCGACTGGTCCGATGTTAGTCGCTTTTCTAAATTAACACGTTTTCACGATTCAGTGGCCCCGTCGCCCCCACTAAATGCTCGTCCTAGAAGTAGATTCGGCATTGCATTGGAGTCGGAAAACGGGGGGCCAAGGGGGCTAGGTCCCTCACTTCTCGTCGGAAATTTTTCTGATTTCAGCCTAATTGGGAGGAAACCGGAAAACTTTAACACCCACTCCGGTGGGCCTCCGAGCCACCTTCGCACCTGGTGGGGGTTCAAACACCCCTCGAACTCGACTCGTATGCAGATCGCGAAAAAAACGCGAAGGCTGGTGAATAGTCAATACAAAATTCATGACAAAACTACATTGTTCACTTTTGGGCTCAGGCCAATTTTGAGGTCATAACAGGTCAGAGAAGGGTGCATGTTACAGTAGAGTTTTTGGGCTCTAGCGTCTGACAGAACTGAGTTAGAAATATTTTCTAAGCATCATTCTCTTCTCGTTACAGCCAATCGAATACTGTATAATATGACTATACTAGTTCAAAACACAAAAATACCCTTACCTGAAGTCAGGTCAAGGTCATTTGCTGATCTAACCTAGTCAATATGCACATCAATCGGCTCGCAATATCCGCGTATAGCCCAGTTGCTGAAAGCGCCCTAAAACACTAATACACCAATACGGCTCGCAATATCAATCCAAACGTAATCGAATAAAAATGAAGTTTTATCGTCATTTCCATCAAAGTTGTTGACCAAAGTCTGACAACCTGCTTAAGTAGCTCAGATGACCTCTCAGAGGTCACAGGTCAAAAATTGCAACATAAAAATGGAAAGGGGCCCAGGATATTATGCTTTGGAGAAAATTAAGATATTCTCAGCTGAATCTCCACAAATACAGCCCAATTTCTGTATTCCCCATGCATTTCCAATTGAGAGGTCATGACCTGTATTTGACCCTAGGTCATTGATAAAAAATCCCGGAATATATATTTTTAGTACTCGGTAGGCTCATTATGTGGTATAAGCTAAAATTCGATAGATCCCCTTTTCTTACTTAGGCCACCTTAAAAAAATCGGAGGTGAAGTCACTTGACCTGCACTGGGGACCTGACCTGAGATGATCAAACCTTAAAATTAAGGAAAAGTTGCGGAAATGATCAAGGACAACGTGTGGCAAATACGGCGGCGCTTCGCGCCATGGTTTTTTGTACCGCCGGAAAAACCCAAGCAGGGGTGTTCAAACACCCACACTCGGGCGAGGGTTCAATAAGCAGTGTGTAAGGCAACGTGGAGCTCAAATACGAATATTTTTTTGGTCCTAGAATGACTTTTGTTTTGTCAGTAGTCAGTTGAAGATTGGCTGCCTCCCCCTCCCCAATTTTTTCGGAGTGTGGAAACTGTTATGCAGCAGCTTATGTAGTTACAAAGTTATTTTCAAGAAGGATAGGTAGGTAAGTAAGTAAGCCGGGAAGGAAACGAGAGCTTCCCATTTCAAGGACGGCTTCGGCACTTCATTTCTTATGGCGTCCAATATCTCAGGGTACGATCAATTGGAGAACGGATTTTTTCGAATTTCATCACCCAGATTTGGTGCCATGACTCATGTCCTTCATAAGGATTCCATAAATTAAATATCTTGCTAATAATTTATAAAACAGCTGTTCCGCACTCGAGAAGGGTAGAAATCCTCGAACATGGATCCTCGAATGCCAACAAGCGAACCAGCTGTTGTAAAAGTCAGAAGATGTGGCAGAGCCCGTGCCACAAATTCCAGATTAAAGTGCCGCTTAGGCATGCCTAATTTGCTGGGTTAACACGCGTATTGACGGAGTCTGAGCCACCTTCGCCTTGACGGGGGGGCGGGTACCCGCCCCCCTAAGATCTCGAGAACCGCGCTAGGTAGAGAAAAACGGTAAAGAGTGTTGGATAGCCCATCTACTTCTCCATCGAAAATACTTCAACCATTTTTTTCTCAAGTCACATTTAAGGTCACTAGAGGTCAAAACATGCCGTAATAGGGATAACATGTAAATGAAGTGTTTCGGCCATTATATCTGAACAAGTAAAGATAAAGCAAAGCGATTTAAACTGTATGAATCCTCGCAGCAAGCCGAATCGAATGATATATAATATGACTTTGCTAGGTCAAATCAAGGATTTGACCTGACCTGAGGTCAGGTCAAGGTCAAATTGGGCAAAATGCATATCATTAGAGCCGCAAGGACGAGGTAAGTCTAATGCAGTTAAAATAAATTCTCTATCTCTATTCATTACTGAGTTATTTAGTTAAAACCATTTTTCCCATGTATTTCCAATGGAGAGGTCATGGCTCGTACCTGACCTTAGGCCATCGATATAAAAAATACCGGAAAATATTTTAAAGAACTCGGTGGGGCAATTTTGTGATATGAGTTTCAATCGGATAAGTTCATCCTGCTCCGACTTATGCTATCTTAAACTGTTTTTGTGGTCAGGTCACTTGACCTGTACTGGTGACCTGACCTGGTCTGACCTAACCTTAAAATTTTGACAAAAGTTGTAAAAATGATGAGGAAGAAGGTATGCCACGTACGACGGCACTACACGCCGCTGTTTTTATGCTATCTCCGAAAAACCCAAGGGGCGGGACCCGCCCCCGTCAATGCGCGTGTTAAACAGTCAATACTGTCCGAATGAATGAGGTATCTGAGATGCCAATCAAGAAGCACCCGTTAGATTCGCCACGGGCTTAGGCAGATTCAGCGGAATCGTAGAGTGCCTCACCCAGTGGGGATCCAAGGGTCAAAAAGGCATTTGCCCCCAAACGGAAAAGCTCGGGACCAAACTGTTTTTGCCCCCCCAAGTGATCGACCTCCTTTTTCCCCCGACTCCTTTTAGTTTATAAGCAAGATTTTGGTGCTTCAACTCTCAACTTCAAACACAACCAGTTAAATTCAGTGAAATATTGGACCTTCGACTGGAAAAGTATCTCGAGCACATATTTTTCTTCCCGTGACTTTTTTTGCTTTTCGCCTCAAATACACAAAATC
Source organism: Lepas anatifera (assembly GCA_034440635.1). Taxonomy (NCBI): domain Eukaryota; kingdom Metazoa; phylum Arthropoda; class Thecostraca; family Lepadidae; genus Lepas; species Lepas anatifera. The sequence goes on along the minus strand of JAOTON010001900.1, from coordinate 34,019 downwards.
CTACCGGCAAGTGATATTGTTGCACAGCTTTCACGGCGTGACGTTTTTCTTTTGGCTTTTCGACTTTTTACTTTGGTTTGCCCCTCCCAAACCGACCGGCTGGATCCGCCACTGGCCTCACCTCGCATTTGTTGATGGTGGCGCTGCGAAAGTGGATCGTCAATGATGGAAATTATCGGATCTTTGACCCAGTAATCCGAAAAGGAATATTCTGTGTAACTTAAGCATCTGGTCAAATCATATTTATTCCACATAAAATACACCCAGAATTCCACATTTAAAATTGGCTAAGCAGTGGCAGTGTATTTGTGGAGATACGGCCCGCCACAAAGTTGCAACGGTTTTAAACTGCCGGGCGCAACCACGTGGGAATCAGTGTAGTTTTTGCATGCCCGGATGAGAGTATCTGATTTGTGGAATTTGTACAGACTGAAAGGTTGCGACTGCCGCTGTGTTGTGCACGAGAGAATCAGAACTAAAAACCTGCGTGAATCTTGTGCGAAAAGCGCGAGGATTTCTGAAAAACACGTGGCACTTATCTCCTGGAGCCATGTCAGTGATTTTTGTACATGTAAAGCTCGTTTTCAGTTTTTAGGGAATGTGGGCTGCCAAGAAGTAAGACTGGGACCAAATACATGAATTCCTTTTAGAGAGACGGGGCTTCAAATGTCAGACCTTGTTTGCCATGACTGTAAAAATGTGGCATGTTCAAATGTGGCATGACTGTAACACGAAGTTTGTTTTATAGCTGAATCATTTTAAGCGTCTACAAACTCATATATCGAATTATGCTGTTCGGTAAAACATGGAGGGTCGGCCCAAAAGTGATGCCAGTCTTGGGGGATCCGCTCAAAAGTGACGTCATGACATGGGGTGAGGGTCGAAAACCCTCCAAAAAGTGACTTAATTTATGAACAGCCCCTAATCGCACTCATTAGCTGGAAACATTTGTTGGAAAGTGAAGAAACCTTGTCGTGAATGCGAAGATAATGACCAAATGCTTCGAAAGTTGAAAAAAGATGATTTTACCCGAAATTTCCCAGTAAATTTTATGCTTGTTTTTAATTTTGAAGACTCTTGGATTCTACAAGATTGGAGTGCTTAATTATACGATTATCATTGTGTAGTAGAAGTATTGGCTGGCAAAAGTTGTTCCAAGTTTTCTCATTCCTTCTAACCCGCGCCCCACCGGGGCGGGTACGGCGTCATCTTCGCCCCACCGGGGCCACCGATTGCCCCTCTAACTCCGAAAATATGGAGGCTAGTGCAAATCTGCAAAAGCATTAGAAAGCCCGTGTGAATTCAGTAAGAAATTAATTCACATGTTTAAGAGCTGAGGTCAATGCTTTGACCTCCAGAGGTCAAGTTAGGTCACGATAGGCCATTTCCACTAAAATATGCAATGCTACAAACTGGGCATAGCTCTCATGCCGTTAGAGCTATTGCAGTCTGTAAAGTACATTTGATAGGAAAATGTCTGACCTTTTCCGCTATGTGGAAAATAATCACCTCCCGCCAGTGGTTTAACCTCCAGAGGTCACCTGGTGACCTTGTGTGACCTGAGGTCACGAAAGGTAAAAATGACCTTTCTGTATATCAAATGAAAGACAGTTATGATAAATACGCAACGACGTTTATTTCAGTGCTCTAGCTTGATGAGGTCAAACGTTATCGTCAAAATACTGCTTTGACCCTGGTGCCCTGTGATGACCTCAGATAGGTCAAAGGAAAATATCGCCCCTGGGATCCGTGAAAGGGTGTCCAAAAACGCTTTCCTGAGCAGTCTGAGTATTTGCAATCATTTTTGTGACTATTAGATCATAAGACAGCTTTCCCCATGTTTTTGTTTTCAATGGGAGAGGTCACCTCGTGACCTGACCTTAAGTCACGAAATCTAAACATTCTGGATATACGTCGTAGACCCGGAGGGTCATGAAGTGTAGAAAGTCTCAAATCAATCGGCTTAGAAATGTAGCTCTTATAGAGCTTAAAAGTTGAAGTTAGTGACCTTGGTTGACCTCGTCTGGTGACCTAAAATTGTGTGATACGGGGTAAACAATTTGATGGATTGGGAAAATGATGCAGTGTGAGATACAACCTCCAGCTGCGGTCTACGCCTCGTCATTTTTCTGCTATGCCGAAAAAGCCTTAGCGGGGGCCATCGATGGCCTCCCGGTGGGGCGAGGGTTAAAAACCATCAAATTGACAACGCAAAATTGCCTTTGCAAGAGATTCGCAGAATTGATGTATCGTTAAAACACTGAATGCATGACATATCTAATTATCTTATGGCCTAAGTACCAAATTCCATTCTTGATTAAAGGAATGAATGGACCACTTTGTCGAAATTCTAAAAATGATATAGTAAAGACGGCGGCTACGCGCCACCGTCTTTCTACTATCTCCGAAAACCCAAGGGGGGGTACCCCCCGTCAATGCGCGTTAAAGCTAATCGTTTGTGAGAAACCAACACCTTAGAAACCGAGGCTGGTTCAAATCTTCTAGTATCCTTCTAGAATTTGTTTTTGTATCCACTAAAAATGGAAGGAGCCTCATACATAGAGGGCCAAAATTAGCCTTTTGGATAAGTTAATTTTAACAAGATAATCAAAGCGCATGGAATATATGATTTCCCACTGTAAGGTCTGGAAGTGAAATACCTATGTTTTCACATTTAGTAGATTTGGGATATTATACAAAACAATCATACCAAGGTGGTAATCCTTGTACGGCTTTACTGTACTGCAAACACAGTAAACAGTAAACATGACGGGAACGATCGAGAAGAAAAACAGAATGATGAAGGGGTGATGGAGTGGGTTGGGAAGGGACGGGAACAGTAACAATAGCGGGAAAGGGCGACGCATCAGATCGCAACTCAGAGCCGGGCCATCGCGCTTAACCAGATCGTAAGCGCAACGCGTGCAGGTTACTCTAACAGCTGCAGGCATGGGCTTTGAATGCAGTGGGGACGGGGATGCGTCTCCCCATCGGAGGAGCAGATGCCCACTGTACTCAAACCCTTGTTCCCAGCATCCACCAAACGCCTGCCCTTGCCCCCTTCTTCCCCCACCATCTTTGGGAACCCCCAGGTAAAAATCCGTGGCGATGCCTCTGACCATACCCTAATGAAACCCATAAATTCGATGAAATGTTACTAAATTACACTTATTCACAATTGCCAGTTAGGCTGTTGGTATCCACAGACTACCAGGAGAGGATACCAGGGAGTTAAGGATCAAGCCCCCGAAATGTCAGCATGCGGCGGATGCAGGATTTCATTTCGGGAGGGGCTAGGGGCTCAATCCTACCCCGCCCATAGCCTCGGATCAGTTTCCGCTTATTAATTCTGGCACTCCTTCATTTCGACTCTGATTATAACTTGGTTGTCATTATGGCTGGCACTCTGTCATTTGGCAGAGGGGGTACTGGAAACCCCTAGTCTCCCCTTTATCCAATATTGGCGGGAAGGCTCCAGTCTTCTAGCATCCCCAAAATGATTTCCGGATCTGCCGCCGCAGGTACTTCAAATAATGTGTTAGTCTTAATAAGAAACCTCCATTGAAAAATCCGTACCAAGTGTCATTATCTAGACGCCATCCATTATCTAGAGCCATGATCTAGACTCTAGAGTCATTATCTAGAGTCGTTATCTAGAGTAATTATCTAGAGCCATCTAGACGATGACTTGATGGACGCAATTACTATGCTATCTCACCTGACTATGAAAAGCAAAGGGATACCATTCCGAAAAACCCTGAAATTCTTGCAATGCTGCCTTAGGACCACAGAAACTCTGTATTGACTAGAAATACGACCAAACTTGTCAACTAACTCGTTTTTTACGCCTTTCGATCATTGGCAAGCTTTCCTTAACACGTCAAATATACTCAATTTTCCTATACTTCAAGCTGTAAAACGCCTCCGGCATCGCGACGATGACGTCATTGTCTCGTGTTGACAGACAGCCTGAACGAGACTGTGAGAAACCAAATCAGGTAATACTCCAAAAGGGTTGTCCTGCCAACTGCTGAATTTTTCATGATCCTTTGCAGGAAATAAACGACATCTTCGCTGGTAAAATTACAGTTCGGGAGGTGAATCATTACGACATTAAGATACATATATAAGACAAGGACCTGGTTGACGATATTTACGTGATTTTTCAATTATCTGGCCAGGGTTTATTCTAAAAAAAACTTTCAATTTTGCCGTTGAGGCATTGCCGTTTGCTTCAGGCTGTCCTCCCTAGTTAACATAGGCCTCTGTGGGTGAATGTTAGCTATATCATCAGCCGGGGGGATGGAAGGCACAACCGATTTCTTTTCTCCAGAGGTCCGTCAATTCCTGTGTAAAACCGTGTCTTATACGTTTGCTCTCTCTCTCTCTCTCTCTCTCTCTCTCTCTCTCTCTCTCTCTCTATTTTTCTCTCTCCTGGCAGGTGTTGAGGGAGACGATTCTACAACCAAGAGCTACAATATGTCAATGACTAAATGTTTACAGGTAAGCCATGCTATTCATATTTGTAGCTGTGTAGCTCGCCACCGTCACGCTTATTCTACCAGCGATATGTCAAACACTTCACATTTTCGCCTCAATTTGTATATGGTCGAAATATTGTGGGTTACGTATTTGCTGTCAGACCACCGTTTACATCGTGGTGTTGACATATGCTTAAGTGGTTTTCGAACAAAATTTAGGTGACATTGAAGTTGCACTGTACTGGACATACTACCATGTTTATTTCACTACCAATTTTAAATAGATATAAAGCTAGAATAAAATTTATAAATAATAATATAATGCAATTAAATTACTGGTTTCATGCTTGATGCTCATTTTCTTGTTCGTACTAGCTGTTTGAAAGCATTGGAAAGTTTTCTAAAGTAGTGTATATTGTGTGCGTGTGTTTGGGTGAAACTGTCCCTGAATCAATGACGGGGAGGGGGGGGACGTCCGAAGCTTTAGTTTCTACATAGCAAACCTGCCCTGCATGGGGACGACTTGAAACGTTTCGGCGCGGTATGAACGGCCCTTGGAACCTAGCAATCGAAGGATGCTGCTCATCTTTATCTCCCGCGCCGGTGGGCCTCCGAGCCACCTTCGCCTTGGTGGGGGTGTTCAAACACCCCCCCCTCAAACTCGGCTCCTATGCGGGATAGCGAAAAAAGCAAAGGCTGATGGATAGTTCATAAAAATACAGGAAGAAACTACATTGGTCACTTTTTGGCTCAGGTCAATATTGAGGTCATGGCAGGCCAAAGGGGGTGGAATGTTAGAAAAGAGTTTCCGGGCTTTAGCGTCTGACAGAGTGGAGTTAGATTCATTTTTAGGCACCATTCGCTTTCTCTCGTTAACCAATTATGTATAATATGCCTATTTTAGGTCAAATCATAAAAATGACCTGACTTAAGGTCAGGTCAAGGTCACCATCCAACTTGGCATAGTTAATATGTATATCAATCGACTCGCAATAGCAATTCAAACGTAATGGTATCAAAATAAAAGTTGTTATCATCATTCCCTGCAAAGTTGTTGACCCAAGTCTAATTTTGCTTAAGTAGCCCAAGATGACCTCTCAAACGTCACAGGTCAGTGATTGCAGCATGAACCTGGAAATGGGCCCCGTAGACTACGATTTGCAGAATATGAGGGACTTCGCAGCTGTATCTACACAATTACAGCCCAATTCCTGTTTTCCCCATGCATTTTCAATGGAGAGGTCATGCTCCGTATCTGACCCTAGGTCATCGATATTAAAAATCCCAGAATATGTTTTTTTATAAGACGGAGGGTCCATTATGTGGCATAAGTTTCAATCCGGTATACTCATCCATTTCTTACTTATGCCACTTCAAACATTTTTGGAAGTGAGTTAACTTGACCTGCACCGGTGACCTGACCTGAGATGACCCAACCTTAAAATTTTAGAGAAAATTGCGGAATCGATCAAGGATAAGGTGCGCCAAGTGCAGTGGCGCTTCGCTCGGCCGTTTTTTTCGTGCCGTCGGAAAAAAACCCTGAGGGGGTGTTCAAACATCGCCTACCGGGGCGAGGGTTGACATGCTAATATATTTTTAGAGCATTCAAAAACTAGGTCAAAATACGGCATGGTTTTTGCATCAATATTTTATTATCATGTCTGAACAGTAAGCTTTCATAAGACTAATGAAAAATGTGCCTCAGCCACATTTGCAGAATAAACTTTCGACTAGCCGACTTGTTTCATATGTCAACATTTACATTCGTTTCAGTAACTAACTACATAACGATAGAACATTTGATGCACACTGTGCAAAAAATATGTCACATTTAGTATATTGAATCAACTTTTCACTGGGGAACAAGGAAGAAAAGGGCATTTTTATGGCTCAAAAGGGAACACTTTCATAGTTGAAGCGGCACTGGATTTTAAACTTCCAAGCAAAGCAGGTATCTAATTCAGATTGATTAGTTTTTTCTTCCAATTATTTATTGGCTTATGGCAGGTGTCCGTGTCCATAGCGCTTCAAGGGGGCGGCTAGTCAGAGGCCAGGAGCGTAGGAACGGTTTTAAAAATGGGGAGGGCCAACCTTAAAGGGGGCCACCTCAAGGGGGGTCCCAGCCCAAGGGGGCCCATAATTATGAACAATTTTAGATCAGTCGATTGGTTTTAATAAGGCACGCATGCTCACTAGGTTTTCAATATATGAAAAATTGAGAAATTCAATTTTCCCTATGATTTCGAGGTTACCTGTTATGATCTAATAAATCATAGCAAAATTAAGAAAAAATAATTTTTGGCTTTTTACCTATGCCTTTTTCAGATAAGAAATACAGTTTTAAGCTCTTTTGGAGGATTTTAAGCATTTTTGCCACGAACACGTTCTTTTATTTTTATAGATGTTTATGGCTTTTTCATTATATTTACAAAATTGCAAACTGTTTAGTTACTACAAATAATGCTTTGATAACAAATAGCCTCACTTCGCTATACCTATCAACTTTTATTTACTTATTCAATGACAAAAAATGGGAATATTTCTTTAGGTTATTACAGATCCCTTCTTTACATCATTAGAGATTGATTTAGGTAAAGGCTGATCACAATAAATCCGACCAGCTATATTTTGATGCCTAAGATGCAGAGCTCCAGTATGACTGCAAGTGCAATGTACTTGATGGCCAGCTATGTGATGCCGAGGAGGTTTGGGAATGGTGTTATAGTGATTAGCAGCCTTGCTTTCTGTTACACACTCAGTGGCTGGTACCAGACTGTATTGGATTGGCTGACCGGGTTGGCCCACGCGTGACCTCTGGTGGGAGATCAGTGTACCACACCACTCCACCCACGGACAAAAACATCGGACAACACACATGGCAGATAAGCCCACAGATTCACGCCCGTACCTATCAGCATCATCACACTTAAGTACCAGTGGTCAACCTGTCCGGAGCAGGAGCAGGCCTTGGCCTGAGATTGTACCTCGGCTGCGGCTGGTGCTCCTCTGGGTTGGGTGAAGTAGGAGGTCCAGCAATTATGGGCATCTCCCTTGCTCCGTCTCCAGCAGTCCACACCGGCCAGTCATTGCCGAGCCGAGGCACCTCTGGCTGTGCCCGGAACGTCCGCCAGGGCGCAGCAGGTGGCGCTGGCACACGTCTCCGCACCCGATCCATGTGTCGGCACAACAATCTGCCATCTAACAGCTGCACAGTCACTTTCATTCTCGCTACATTCAACACAACACCAGCCAGCCATTTCCGATCGCCAACACCAGACAGCCTTTCCACCGCCGACACCCACACTGCATCACCTATGCGGAAAGACCGCGCCTGAGTCCTGGAGTCCGCGTACATTTTCATATACCGCTGTCGTTTCTCAATATCGTGGCTCATGCTAGGGCGTAACAAGTCCATGTGGGTCCGCATTGACCTCCCAAGGAACAACTCCGCTGGTGATCGTTTAGTGATTGAATGAGGCGTATTTCTGTACTGGAAGAGGAACTGGGCCACTTTCGCCGTCACCGAGCCCTGCAACAGACGGTATGTGCGTTTGAACGTCTGAACATACCTCTCCGCCAGGCCGTTACTCTTCGGGGAGAATGGAGGGGAGGTGACGTGTTCAATGCCATTCATCTTACAAAATGTATCAAACATAGGGCTGGTAAAACAAGGGGTATTATCAGAACACAACACCCGGGGCAGCCCCCATGCGGCACATGCCGTTTTGAGTTTATCCAACGTGGCGGCAGACGTGGATGATGTTGTAGGGTAAACATCTACCCACTTGGAGTGGGCATCTACCAATATCAAAAACATTTTCCCGTCCATGGGACCACAATAGTCGACGTGGACACGATCGTAGGGGCCTCGTGGCCACTCCCAGGGGTGCATCGGTACTGACGGGGCCTGATTTCTACTCTCATTGCACTTTTGACATGCCTTTATCATTTCGGAGATATCATCATCCATGCCTGGCCACCAGACGTACGAGCGAGCAAATGATTTGGTGCGCGATTCACCCATATGCCCCTCATGAAGAAGCCGTAGTACTCTCTCACGACCCTGTGGCGAAATAACCACCCTTCCACCCCACAAGAGGCAGCCGTCCTGACAGCTCAGCTCCCCCACCCTCTGCTGATACGGCCGGTACTCGGGCGGTAGCTGACCCCTCCCCACCGGCCATCCCACCTGGGTGCGTCGCAGGACAGCTGACAGCACCGGGTCGCGGGCCGTCCACAGTCGGATATCGGATGCAGTCACGGGTGAAGCATCCAGAAACTGCAGTAAATGCACTAACTCCGCTGGCGTCGCCGGCTCCTTCACAGAGCCAGGCAGCGGCAACCGACTCAGGCCATCACAGTGGCCTTGTTTCGAACCAGGAATATACTCGAGCCTATAACCATAACCACCGAGAAGCAGTGCCCATCTGACCATTCGGGGGGACGCCATAGCAGGCAGCGGCTTGCGCTCGCCGAGGATGCCCAACAGTGGCTGATGGTCGGTCCGAATCACAAAAGGACGGCCTGCCAGATAATAGTTAAACTTTTTGACACCACTTATGACGGCCAGTGCCTCCCTGTCGGTTTGACTGTATTTTTGTTCTGTCAGATTCAGAGACCTTGAATAGAAGGCCACGGGTTTTTCTCCCTGAGATGTTTTGAGGCTTAAAACCACCCCTATACCTCTGGGGCTTGCGTCACATGCCAGGATGACTGGTAGCTTCGAGTCGAAGTGAGCCAGGACCGGAGGTTGGACCAGCAGGGATTTCGCCTGCTCAAAGGCGTCCTGGTGCTCTTTCCCCCACACCCACGTAACCTCCTTCCGCAGCAGCTGATACAGCGGAAACAGCAAGGTCGACACATTCCGCAGAAACTTGCTGTAATAGTTGATGAGGCCCAGCCAAGCTCTCAGCTCGGACACATTCCTGGGTTCTGGGGCATTTCTGATAGCGAAAGCCTTCTCATCCGTCGCATGTACCCCAGCCCCACTAACCTTATACCCTAAATAGGTCACAGACTCTACAGCAAAGCTGCATTTAGAGCGGTTTACTCTCAGACCGGCGTCCGATAAACGGCACAGGACTGCTCGCAGCCGAACATCATGCTCCTCTCGCGTGGACGCCGCAATCACCAGGTCATCCAGAAATACGCCGACGCCTTCCAAGCCGCTCAGCAGCTTATCTAGCGTGCGCTGGAACAGGGGTGGCGCACTGGCGTATCCAAAACTCAATCTCAGCGGGCGCAGGTGGCCTCGAGGGGTGTTTAGGGTCAGATACTGGCGTGAATCTTTCTCTAAAACTAACTGACTATAAGCATTTTTCAAATCTATTTTTGAAAACACCTTACAGCCCGTCAGCTTTACCAGCAGCTCCTCCACTCTCGGCAAGGGATACCTATCCAAGGAAACGGCCTGGTTGATGATAAGGCGATAATCACCGCACAAACGGATGGTTGGGCCCTCCGGACCATTTTTGGGTACGATCACTAACGGAGCCGCCCACCTACTGTCACGGACCTCCTCCCACAAACCAGATTTAACCTGGCGATCCAACTCCTGATTGACTATATCCCTATATGCCAATGGAACCGGCCGAGGTTTGAAAAACCGTGGCGTTACTGTAGAGTCGACATCGATCGTCACTTCCTCGCCCTTGAAACACCCCAACTCGTCCTTAAACACGTCGGAAAATTCGGCTAGCAATGTCTCCAGCTCACGATCCTGCGGTTTTGACGAACCCGCAGTCTGGCTGCTGAAAGCCTGAGGTGAGACAGAGGCGGTGGAAGCTCCCGATACTCTGAGAATATCTGCCCAGTTCAGCTTGAAATGGGTCAGCCAGTTCCTACCAAATAACAGAGGCCCATCTCCAGCGATCACGATCAAAGGCAGATTTACTGCCACAGAACCATACTGTACACACACAAGGACCTCACCCAAGAGAGGCAAGGCTGCACCACCGTAAGTACACAACTTTTTCCGAGTCGGTTTGATGGTAAGTCCTCCCTCCGGAAACAATTTCCGGAGCTGCGCCTCTGAACAAACCGACACCGCAGCCCCTGTATCCACCTCAGCCTGTACACCGCGGCCGTTTAACTGGATATCTACACACAATGGGGGCCGTGACTTACTGGGAGAGGGAGCCTGGTAGTTTAGCTGGTACTCTTCCGCAGAATCTTCTCCGACTTCGGTTTCAGGTGGCTCTTCCATGTAAAATGGGTCTTCCTCCAGCTGGTCAACCCGGCTCTGAAATCGACACGCATCCCGCACGTGCCCTGTCGCACCACACTGAAAACACCGGCGAAACTTCGCCCAGCAGTTGCGTGGCACGTGCTGTCGACTGCGGCACCGGAAACAAGGAGCCAGTGGTGCCGCTACTCCTCCGCGCTGGCTCCTCAGGCGCTGTCCCGCTGCGCCGCCTCTGCCACCTGATGCGGCCATTCCTCGCCGGTTCCCCTCGCCCCCGCCCCTCGACCCAGCGGAGTCGGGGGTAGGGGAGGGGTGACCGGGCGCCGGCGCTCGAGCCGGGCGATCACGTGACGTGGCTGTTCACCCACTGCCCCCGGCGCGGTCGGCGCGGCGGCTGCTACTGATTGGCCGATCTCCTGTGCCTGAGCCTCGGCCACTTCACTCGCCGTGGCCAACGATAATGCGGAATCCAACGTTAGAGCAGTATGGCCGAGCAAACGTGCCTGAAGTCTTGAGTCGAGGACACCACACACGAGCCTATCTCGAATCATATCGTCGAGGGCGGACTGAAAGTGGCAGGGCTTAGCCAGCCTCCTCAATCTGGCCACGAAACCACTAATAGATTCGTTGGCTACCTGACGGCACATATTGAAGCGAAAACGTGACACTATGACGGACGATTTTGGTTCAAAATGCTCCGTCAGCCTGCCCACTAGCACATCGTAGCTCATCTTCCCCGCTACCTCCGGAGCACACAGGTCCTCCAACAGCGCGAATGTCTCCGCGCCCACCACGCTTAGAAAGATTGCACGCTTCTTCTCTGGCAAACTCACATCATTCGCAATGAAATACTGTTCTAACCAGCGTGTATAAGCTCCAAAGCTCTCCTCACCAGCCACAAACTGTCGCGCCGGTCCTCCTAATCCCGCCATCGTGGAGCCGATCTCGTCCTGTTCGCCAATGTTACACACTCAGTGGCTGGTACCAGACTGTATTGGATTGGCTGACCGGGTCGGCCCACGCGTGACCTCTGGTGGGAGATCAGTGTATCACACTTTCCACGCGGCCGACCCGGGTTTAAGGCCCGACGGATTCCCTAAGCAAAGATCAATCTGGCTCCCGAGCAACCCTTCCAACTGGCAAAGGGGTAGCAACGCCATATAACCCTGGTAGTTGGTGTGTCGATAATCCCCAAAAATTATTTTTATTATGCCGAGGAGGTCCAGCTTTGATCCTGAGCACCAGCTCAATGTGCTATGCCCTTTGGCAGATGAATCTATCCCTCCTCTCAGTATTGCAGACTTAACTGGCTCCAGCTGTCACTTCCTTAACAGCTCTCTCTATGGCCTATGTGTGGGCGGCAGGGGAAGTACTCTACCTTCATGTGCTTCCCATGAACTGTAGCGACTTGCACTTGGTCAAGCTGCAGGCCATGATAAACTCGGCGGTGGCCTCCCGGTCGATTATATTGTTGAGGGCAGACGCCTGTGTGTTGAGGCAGGACATGATTCGCAGCCTGAGGGAGGTGTTCTCCTTCTCCTGCTCTCCTCTGATGGGCATAATCTTGACAAAGACGAACTTTCTCCTCCTCGCTGCAGAACAATGTCATCAGGATCGTCTCGGTGTGAACAACATTGCAGAGGAGCACACAGCGGGCATGGCATTCAACTGCACCACCTTGGACTGGGTACGAAGGCAGGAGAGCTCGAACATGACGTTCCGAGGGCTGTCCAGCCAGTCGTTGCTGCTCTGCACCTGTAGCCAGTAGGGACGGTAAGGGTCGATAATGATAGCGACGATCTCCTACCAAGTTCCAACTTTCCTACTGACTCCAGATGAAGGTTATCAACAACTTGGTAGACGGTCCCAGAAACGTCCTATCCTAGCTCTCATGCCTCAGGATCCAGTCCTAGATGGTGTAATTGACTGTCATGCCGATCGTGTGCTCCTCTGAATGGATCGTTCACTCCGAGGAGATCCTGATGAACATGCCATGTTCTGCTGTGAGGAGGAGGAGGAGAGCAGGACCACCTTTCACAAGATCATCTCCATCAGAGGGGAACATGAGGTTGGGAAGACCTCTGTCAGGCTGCGGACCCTGCCCAACGTCAACACACAGATGACCACTCTCAAAAATAAAATCGACTGGGATGGGGTCACCGAGCCTATCATTACCTGCAGCGTGATCAAATCCTTCCCAGCGTTCATGGGAAAGCCAATGGAGGTAGCGCACTTCGTCTGCCACACGCAGGCCATGGCTGTAGCTGCCACGTCTGAAAAGTAAATGACAGCTGCCAATTATGTCTATCGTGCTGTACGAGTTTTATCAGGCGATGGGTTCAGCACACCAAACTGATGCTGAGGATCAACAGCAAGCAGGACCTCCTCGGCATCACAAAATTGACGATCAAATAGATGGAACTTGCAATCAATCTGAAACTCTATTTTAGGCGTCAAAAGACAGCTAGACTTATCGTGACCATCCTTTCCCTGAATAAATTCCTACTGCTGTAAAGAAGAGTCCGTAATGACCTAAATAGCTCGTCTCGTTTGTGTCATGAAATAGATGATTCAAAGCTTTCTAGGCATAGAGAAGTGTGGTCGTTTGATTTCAGGGCACTGCCTGTGCTTTTCTAAACACTTCTTTGCAGATGCGATAAAACAGCCGAAACATCTGAAAATATAAAGAACAAAGCTCTTGGTGAAGATGCCTTGAATGCCCCCAAAAGCCACGAATTGCATTTTTCAGTTAAAAAAACGGAATAGGTAAAATAACCTATGCTATTTTTGGCTTTGATTATTTTTCATTAAACCATAATATAACTGGAAATCATAGGGCAAAATCATATTTTTCAATTTTCTATATATTGACACAAAAAATACACACCGGCATGCACCAGGTATTTCCATTGATGACTTCTTACATTATTTTGCGCTGGTTCCTTTCATTGAATAGTTCCGTTTTTTCACTTCATAGTAGAAGACAGCCGTGCTCGTCACGCCTTTCGACGGCTCAGGGACGACTGTTGCTCGGCATTTGGTGTGGGGTGCGTGTCCGATTCATGCTTTGTGATGGGATCGATATGATATGGAGCTTGATTGGGTCCAGTTCTCGGGGCTCATTTGGAAACACTCGGATAGGTGGTGCCTTGGCCTTTTTCACGAAGCGCTCCTCCTCCAGGGGCTTGCAGGCGGCGTACTACGTAACATGAACTTTTGCAGACAAGCTATCGGGCCATTTGGGGATTCTTGTTCGTTATTACAGTTGCTGATATTTGTATGTTAGTTGCAGGGGCTCACCACAAAGGGGGTGGAAGGGGGCAGTATCCCCCTGACCCCCGGTTCCTATCCCTATGCCGCCCAGGGGCCGCAAAATTATCTTGGAGGGCCCCAAGATCCAGACCATGGCTCAGGAACCCAGATCAGTCAGCTCAAGGGGCCCAGACCAGTGCATTGACCTCGGGACCAGCTTATCAAGGGACCCCACATATGCACAGCCCCCTAGAAACTCAGCACAGGGAAGCCCCAGATTCGCACAGGGTGCCGGATTAGCTTAGGGGCCCGGTTCAGTTCAGAGGTCCCCAGGTCGGCTTATGTAGCGTCTGAAAACAGCTCAAGGGGCTTGTTCAAGCTCACGGATCCCAGCTTAGCTCAGTGACGCTAGAGCAGTTCAGTGGCCCCAGACCAGCTCAGGGCCTTGTTAAGCACAGGGGCCCCGGATTAGCTTTGGAGGCCAGCTCAGCTGAGGGGCCCAAGATCGGCTGATATAGGGTCCCGTCTCATACCAGCTCAGGGGACTCCATTCAAGCTCACGGCCCCCAGATCATCCCAGGTACCCTATAAGAGTTCAGGGGCCCCATACCAGCTCAGAGGCCCCAGTTAAGCACAGGGGGTACCCAGATTAGCTTAGGGCCCAGCTTAGCTGAGGGGGGCCCAGGGTGGCTTATGTAGTCTCTCAGAACAGCTCAAGAGGTCATTCAAGCTCATGGCGCCCAGGTCAGTAGCTGTAAAGCCTAATAGGTGGTCGCAGACCATCACAGGGGCCCTCAGTTTAACACAGGGGCCCATATTAGCTCTAATGACCAGATTAGCTTAAGGGCCCGGATCAGCTCAGGGGCCTCTTGTCGGCATATATAGGGTTTCAGAACAGTTCTGGGTTTCAATTAAAGCTTATAACCCCTAGTTCAGGTCAGGGGCCCTGTTACTGTGCAGGGGCCCCAGATGAGCTTAGGACCTCCCGTGCAGCTCAGGGGATCCAGATTAGCTCAGGGTGTAAGATTAACTTTACGGTCCCAGCTCAGCTCAGGGGCCCCCAGTTCGGCGGACATAGGGTCTGGCCAACTCAAGGGGCCCCGTTCAAGGTCACGGCTCCTCGCTCAGCTTAGGGATCCTAGAACAGTTAATACTGCCCAAACCATCTCAATGGGGCTCAGTTAAGCTCAAGGGGCCTAGATTAGCTTGTATGGCATCAGAGGCCAGTTCAGGGGGCCCGAACAGCTCAGGGGACCTTAAAATGGGCTCCGAGGATATCAGCTTACTTTAGGGGCACAGGTAAGTTTAAGGGGTTCCCGGGGCAAGCTTTCGAGCCAGTTGGAGTTTTTGGCTTGATAGTACAGTTGTTGATATTCCTATCTCTGTTGCGGGGGCCCATCACAAAAAATGGGGGGCAGTGGCCCCCTGCTCCCCCCGGTTCCTACGCCTATGTCAGAGGCTACTGGCTGTGGGAAGTTTCCCGCGTTATATTCTTATCGGGTTGCCTGATTAAGGTGAGATCTGGTCTCCCCAGTCCCTTCCAGGAGGATATGAGTCGACGATTCCATATAACTGTAGCAGTTGGTAGTTTGGTAAACCCCAATGATTGCAATTCCCAGCGTTTTTGATACCCGCCCTGGAGAGGGGTCTGGCACTAACGCGCACTGGAGGGGCGGCCTGCCAGGGAATTTTTGTGTGCACAAACTGGGAACCATTTAGGGTGCCCAGCCCTCGCCCTTGGTCTCCAGCCCGCGCCCATGATCTCCAGCCCTCGCCCTTGGTTCCCAGCCCTCGCTCTTGGTCTCCAGCCCTCGCCCATGGTCTCCAGCCATCGCCCTTGGTTCCCAGCCCTCGACCTGGGTTCCCAGTCCTCGCCCCTGGTCTCCAGCACTAGCCCTTGGTCCCCAGCTCTCGCCCTTGGTCTCCAGCCCTCGCCCTTGGTCACTTGACCTTAAATAGTCTCTTGACCTGACATGACCTGACCTAAAAACTTGGTCAGAGGCGAGACAGAGAGAGAAAGAGAGAGAGAAGGAGGAGGAGGAGGAGGAGGAGGAGGAGGAGGAGGAGGAGGAGGAGGAGGAGGAGGAGGAGGAGGAGGAGGAAGAAGAAGAAGAAGAGGAGGAGGAGGAGGAGGAGGAGGAGGAGGAGGAGGAGGAGGAGGGAGGAGGAGGAGGAGGAGGAGGAGAAGGAGGAGGAGGAGGAGGAGGAGGAGAAGGAGGAGGAGACAATGGGTCAATTTTTTGTAAACAGCGTACTGGGCCTAGCTATCGCTACATTGTAGCATGCCTAATATTTTTTGGTGATTTATTTCTATCATGAAAATATTTATGTTATAATAATCGTTTTGGGCTATAATGGTGCACCAACTGCTGGGTCATAAGACTTCTCAGAATGGGAATACGCTAGGCTTGAGCGTTGAAAATTTGTTTGATTTCACACGCTGATGTCTGCTGCTGCTAACACGTTGTCATAAGGACCAGATTAAAAAGCGCACGGTACATTAAAATCGCTATCCTTTCAAAGACCGAGTCAAAGACACAGTTTCGGACCCGTATCTCACTGAGTTTCCGGAAAAAAGCTGAGTAATTTCACGCAATGTGTTGAAATGTGCAAGTCAGTTTTACCTCCCGAGGAAGTCATGATCCGGCACGTGTAAAAATCCTACCATCATACAGCTTCATACGGTATTTATAGGCATTGCCCGCATTCTAGTGCCTTCATTTTCTTACGGGAAACATGCACTCCTGTGGCCCCGACCGGACCGGGGCCCCTTTGGTTTGAAAAGAGATCTCCACCCCCCGATAGGGATATTTAAAAAATATGCCGGCTAGATTATCTTGTCTTCATGTATTGATAAGGATATCAGTATCTACTTGTGGTCATGGTTTATTTGTCATCATTTAATTGTCATGGTCGCCGGGATGAGATATGTCGTGTATGTTGTGGTGAAGGGTATATTTTCTGATTATTTTTTTTGCCGAGTAAATTCTGCTACAAGAAGATGGTGGAATGCCGAAAGTTTTCGGAAAGTTTGCATTATCAAATGTAATAAAATTCATTTTCCTGACCAACTTAGATCATACTCTTTCCCCTTGTTTGATAACAATGAAAAACCAAGAAATTAGACGTTTCTTCAATTTCGTAAGTAATTAACTCCTCCCTTTAGAAATCAAAGCTGTTGGACATTTATACAAGTAGGTCATGATGTAATTGAATAGATGAATGGTCAAAATGTTAGGTAGCAGCTTTCGTAAACTTGGGAACATGTCAATTTCAGAAAAAAAACAAAGGAGGCAATTGGAGTTCAAAACATAATTTGCAAATGACATTAACAAACACGGCGTGCAACATTGTAATCAGTAACATATCACCGTTTTGAAAATGTCTGCGCTTTTAGGGTTAGACGTTGTATTGTTGAAAGATAGATACGGTCTGGAATATTATTTGGTGTTTATTCCATTATTTCACCACTTTTAGCGACCACTGTTATGCCCCTTCTTTGAATAAACCTGCTTGCACGGAACCTGGTACACACCACGCTGATATTGTCAACGCAGTACCACGGCAATGGAGACACTGCAATGTACTACAGTGTCTCAAGTGTCGCAAGAGGATGTCAGGGAACCGATCCCATGTCTGTACATGCACTGCCACTGCATGTTCCTGAGCAGTGGGCCGGAGTCAAACGCTCTACCAACTGAGCCACCGGGCTTTGCTACTTTGCTTTGGTACAGAATACACATTTATTGGAAATATAGACATGGTGAGACTAGGTACGGTAAATAGCGGTACCATGACCGGATAGATCTTGTTATGTAAATGAAACATTGCAGTTAGCTTAATCAACAATCAACATTTTAAAAGGCATCTACTGCGCCAACTTCAGGGTTTCCTAAAGTTGCGATGGATTTTTATGATGACTCTGGACACGTTTTAAAATTTAGAAGGAGATCTCAAGGTTTTGTGCGGAATGGGATAAAAGCTGAAGAGTTCAAAGTTTAGATCTGGAGGTTTTTTATATTGATTTTTTGGCAGCACTGCACAAAGATATATCAAATTTAGACCTTCTCATAATACCAGTATGTCTACTCAAAGTTTTAATCTGGTTTATGTGAAGCGTCACATTTAAGGTCTTCTTTCGTTATAACCTCTGGGCATTTGACCTTGGCCTGACGGTTCAATTTGTCATTAATTAAGACAATGTCAAGATCTGCTTTGTGTCTAGGATAAATTTGGTACCCTGAATTCAACGCACTTAAAACGATGTTTTTTCTTTGGTAGGTGGAGGGTGGCCCAGCTGTTCTTCTGTCAGGGTGATGACAGGTCTGCTCTGTTCCGTGTTGCAGCTGCTGCCGGGCACCCTGTGGCGGTGGGGTTCTTCTGTCTGGGTTATGACCGGTCTACTCTGTTCCGTGTTTCAGCTGCTGCCGGGCACCCTGTGGCGGTGGAGGGTGGTCCAGCTGTTCGTCTGTCAGGGTGATGACCGGTCTGCTGTGTTCCGTGTTGCAGCTGCTGCCGGGCACCCTGTGGCGGTGGAGGGTGGTCCAGCTGTTCGTCTGTCAGGGTGATGACCGGTCTGCTCTGTTCCGTGTTGCAGCTGCTGCCGGGCACCCTGTGGCGGTGGAGAGTGGGTCTGCTGTTCGTCTGTCAGGGTGATGACCGGTCTGCTCTGTTCCGTGTTGCAGCTGCTGCCGGGCACCCTGTGGCGGTGGAGAGTGGGTCTGCTGTTTTTCTGTCTGGCCGGCCTGGGCACCGTCACCTACCTCAGCTCTCTGGAGAGGAGAGGCTCCACCTCTGTCGCCGTGCCGGCAACTCACCGCCAAACGCCGACTGTCCAACAGTGGAACCGGCGTGCTGCTCAGGAGCGCACCTACCGTGACCTGAGCGTGCAGCCACCTCGCCCAAGGGGAGATGGCGCTCAAAGCGGGTCCGGGAGAGAGCGCTGGTGGCGGGAGGAGGATCCAGTGCCACCGCCACGCCAGCAAGTGACGATCCCGCCACGACGGGTCATTCACTTCGACCTGAAGGGCGCGCCCCCAAAAATGTCGTACCTGACAGGCTTACTCCCGATGATCCGCATGCTGGGTGGCACAGATCTGCTGGTGGAGTGGGAGGACATGTTTCCGTTCTGGGGTTCGCTGCGGTCTGCAGCGGCACGCAACCACTACACCAGAGCAGAGGTGCGCCAGCTGCTGTCTGAGGCACGTCGCAACGGCCTACACGTGATCCCACTCGTACAGACGTTCGGCCACATGGAACCCTTTCTAAAGCTTGAGCAGTTCTCAGCGCTACGTGAAGTTCCCGCCCAACCTGCCGCGCTCTGTCCGTCCAAGAACCAATCGATGCAGCTGGTACAGCGAATCATAGACCAAATCATGGAGCTTCACAGGGGTGCTTCTTTTCTGCACATTGGCTGCGACGAAGTGTACCACATGGGTATGTGCGAGCTCTGTCAGCGTCGCATGAGAGATGACCTGTACCTGGACCACGTGGTTGGGGTGGCTCGGTACGTGCGGCAACGGTATAGCGTCACTCCTCTCATTTGGGACGACATGATACGACACATAGCTGTGGACGCTCTGCAAAGCTCTCAGATCGGCCAGCTGGTGGAGCCGATGGTGTGGGTGTACGCGGAGGATGTTTATCGCTTCGTGGGTCCACAGGTGTACTCCAACTTTGCGCAGGTATTCCCTCGCGTATGGGGGGCCAGCGCGTACAAGGGCGCGTTCGGCGAGACACTGATGGCACCGCCGCTACAGAGACACCTGGACAATACACTCAACTGGCTGAAAGTTATCCAAAACGAGGGTCCGAGCTTCTCTGAAGGTTTTCGGGGCCTGGTGCTGACTGGGTGGCAGCGGTATGACCACATGGCAGTGCTCTGTGAGATCCTGCCAGTCTCAGTCCCCTCCATGGCGCTGAATCTTCTCACAGCTTCTTATGGCTTCTTCAACGCCTCCTCACACAAGGCCCTATACGATGCCTTAAAGTGCGGAGACCAGTACGGCAGAAGCTACATGAATCTGGAGGGAGATCCATATGGCTTCATCACCTTCTCGCGCTGCACCTTCCCGGGACACGAGTTCTTCCGCTACATCAGCCAGCTGATGGCGACGTTAACACGAACGAAGGAGACATTCAAAGCAGCTCAGAGCAAAGGATGGCTAACGGAATACAGCATTGAGCGTAACTACACTAATCCTTTCCGTGTGGACGAGATTCTAGACTCCTTCTATGGCGTCGAGTACTCGCTGAGAGATGCGGTGACGTCGGCCCGCGATGCCCTGCAGGGCGTGGTGGATCGCTTTACGGTGGCGGAGTGGGTGGAGCAGAAGCTGTTGCCCTGGCTGCGGCGACTGCAGTCGCTGCGGCGTCACGGCGAGTCCCTGAAGAGGCGCTCAGTGTGGCGGCGTCGGCCGCTGCCTATGCTTGCCGAGCTGGCCGCCTATGGTTTGAACGTGACCGAGAACAGGCAACGAGGCGACGTGGGCCGACACCGCGCGCACGGCGACCTACAGTCACGGCCGCACAGTGCACCCCGCCAAACTTAGCCCCATCATAATTACACACTGTTAGTTGTTAGCAGAGACACAGATACTCGGACTTACTTCCGAGAGAAAGTCCTTCGTGTAAGAGTTCCTGGGCACTCAACTGAGGATGCGCCGGACTCTGAACGTTGTCATTCGAAGTGGTGGCCTTACTCAGCGGGTTCAAACGTACCGTTGGATCACTGAGACGCTTAGAACACAGTTGCTTCCAGAACGTTGGCGTCTGCAAGTGTGCAAGCAGGCTCCGCAAACGGTCTGGGGCACGAAACATGTTTTCAGCGTAATTTAACTGCTCTTTTGCGGTTATAGGTTACAGTTATACGTGCAAAGCAGAGTTGTTTTCTACAGTGTCTGGTTCCTGATATATTGGGGTTTTCTGTGTGTCTCGTTTTTTCGGGTGTGTTTGGTTCTCGAAGCAGTGAATAAGGGGCATTGTTGTCGGCTGCATACGCTACGCAGAATAAGAGATTGATACCTACTCGAGGTACGATGGTAGATTGGTTGTGTGTGTGCTGTGAGCTCATCAATTGTGTCAACTGAAGAGATACCAGATTCAAGACTACTTTACGTAGGTTTGGCCCATTACAGGAATATTTTACCGAAGTTGACGTCAAACGTGGTGTGACAGCGATGTGACTGCAACGGCTAACGCTGCGTTGGCGCGACAAGGCTTGCAGTGCTAGCTTTAGACGCAAATAGCTATGATCGATTGAAACGATGTCCTCTTGAAAGTATCGCTTCTGGAAATAGATTGAATGTATGATTAGGATGAAACAAAATTACAATCCCTCTAATGCATGATTTCCTTGTTAAAGACCTTTAAATTTGTCCAATTCTTATACAAGACCTTATGGGTAGAGGGAGATGTAGTCACCGGCATGGCGTCACAGTATGGGTGGCCTCGGATTGGCGGATGGGAGCTATGCCAAATACGATAAGTTTGCTATAAAGCCCCAGAACTAGATTTATCCAACACAGTTGTGCAACTTAAATAATGACATTTCTATGTCACGTAGGCTGCGCTTTGGCCATGTTTCTCTTTGCAATAGCACGTTAGTAGCTGGCCGTGCTATGGTTTGAACGTGACCGAGAACAGGCAACGAGGCGACGTGGGCCGACGCCGGGGGGCGGGGCGACCTACAGTCACGGCAGCGCAGCGGACCCCGCCAAACTTAGCCAATCTTTGCTTGGGAGTCTGCTCCCTCGTCCCAAATCAGGAACCAGCGCTCACGATCTTTTTTATTGAATGGATGTTTTCATCTGAACTGAGAATGGCAGATGCTTCGAGTAGCTGCAGGGCTGTGTGCACAAATATGCTAGTCAATAGGATGGATTCATTGCATTTGCGCTAGCTAAAGGTGTTTTTACTTCAGAACACATCCCGGAACGCATGATCGAGATGGTCTTGCAAAGTTTGATGGTGGTTACATTTCAAAACTGACGCAACTTCATAACTACAGCCCTTATATAACTTACATTTCAAATGTCTGGGTACTCAGTGCCAGCTATCTGAAAATCCAGTGCCTTTAGCAGCCACTGATGGGCACCACATGACTCCAGAAGTACTGGCGTTCCCTGAAGCTTGAATAATCAGAAAATGAATAGTAGCCACTGACGATCCCGATGGACTTGTAAGGTCCCTTCTTCAGTCTCCTCAGATCCAACGCTGGTACATGGGGTACAGCTTGGGAGCACTTATGAGATAAAATGGGGACCCTGTTTAGACCCCATTTCCTCTCCCAATTATCTCCAGACCTTCACATTTTCATCCCCTGCGGACCAGTGCTCTTCAAGTTGTAAATAGCTGCAGACGTGTTCCTTGGTTTGCAACAGCTGTAGTGGCCTTTGCTGACGGCTGCCGGGGGCTAGATTCGGACCCCTGCCCCCAACAACCTCGGCAGTTGGCGACGGTAGGAAAAAATCGGAGCGGCGCTGAACCACCCTGCCGTTCTCTATTGCTGAACCAAATCTGAATCAGTTCCGTTTACCCGTGACGTGGCACGAGGTCAAAATGGGTCAAATTAGGCAGAGTTAGGAAATCCTCTATAAATTAGGACAATTTAGCCCTAGAACAACGCGGCAGTTACCGCTGTATTTTTCCCACGGATTACCATGGTATGCTGCATGACCGTGTCAGTAAACATAGGGTCAGATCATGGCCAAAAGATAAAATTGCGAATGGTTTGATTTCTTGGATCCTGTTTGTCACTATGATGTGAACTTTATTTCTGTAGTTTGTTTTGTTCAAAAGTTATATACACAAATGAATTAAGAAAGCGAGATATTCGATAACCTCTGTTGACCTGCATGTTGACCTAACCTGAAACATGACAGCATCCAGGTTTTTATTTCCAAGGCCTTCGAATGATATTCGGAAATTTATCTAGCTCATGTAGGAGCTGGGAACTTCCACGGCATAAAAAAACACCTTAAATCTAAGATTTGCTTTAAACTTTGTCTTAGGGGCTCTCAGGGCGTAGCCAAGGGGGCCGTAGGCCCCTCCCTGAGGACATGGGCCGCGCGAAGCTCGGCTCGCCCACAATATGCTCTGTGGCCAAATTTGAAATTTCATACCAGACAGGGCCCTCTTAAGCCCTCGCCAGCATTATTCTGTAACAAGCAGGGCCCTTTATACCCATTGGGGCCCTTTTGACACTGCTGTCGCAGGGCCCCTTTTCAGGGCGCCGCCCCCGACCAAAATCCTGGCTACGCCCCTGGGGGCTCTCTTGGGCGCTGATTCATGCCGTGACATTTTAGCTTCATCCTTTCAGAGGTTTCCGAGTTTTTGCCAGCAGAAATTGTCATAGGTAGTGAGAAAACCTATTTTCCAATAGCTATATCTACAAAACAATCGTGATATTTATATAAAACATACGTCC
The DNA here is from genome assembly GCA_034440635.1 of Lepas anatifera. NCBI lineage: Eukaryota > Metazoa > Arthropoda > Thecostraca > Lepadidae > Lepas > Lepas anatifera. The sequence continues at coordinate 10,675 of JAOTON010001900.1, read as the reverse complement.
CTGGAACTCTTAAGACCTGAATAATAATGTGGAGGAGTTGAAATTAAAATAATAATAATAATAAAGGCATACGTTTGCCTTTGACCTAGAGCCAGGTCATGTGATTTCATAACGATGACACTAGAAGATGTACACATGCTTTTTCTTTGGCGAAATTGAGTTTGGTATATTAGGTTTCCTTACCCCAAAAATTTTAGGCAGGTTTTTTCTTAAATTTGTTTACTTTTGTTTTGAAAGTACTACTGCAGGCGCATTTTAGCCAAGCATTGCGTGCTTTTAATCATCACCTACACAGAAAAATGACCTACACCGGGTTTTATGTTTACAATGGGCAGGGTGGCACATTCACTCTAAGTTTAGGAATTAATTTCCCATCTGCTGTAGAAATCATGGGTGGAGTTTCCGGGGGTGGGGGAGTCAGGACCCCCCTGATTTGGAAATCGAAAGAACCTGAGGGGGTCAGCCCGAGTCCTACATCTTCTGCTCTCACAAAATATTTTCTAACCTATAAGTAATGATAGTTCAATTCGCGGAACATGTGTGATCGGCTGAGTCATAATTTGACCTATCTGTCCCTTTGCATCTTCTTTGTAGAGGGGTACTAGAGACCAAGGGCAGCGCCACGACTTCCCCTCACGACTAGGCGTCAGGAAAAGTACTGGTCCCCGAGCTGGTCTAAGGTCCCTCAGCTGAACTAAGCAGCACCCTAATCCGCACCCTAAGTCTTTCACAGAGGATACGTGATTTAGTGCTGGACCATGGTATTAACTGGCGTCAACGTACAGTGGAGGGTCCTGAAGGGGCCTCTGAGATCTCGGAAACCAAGAGGGTTTGAAATCACCCGTTATGAGACGCATGATGGCGATGGTGATCTACGTTATGGCTAAGTTTCATTGACCTGGCTCAGTATCTTCAAAGTCTAAGGCGGTTGTAAAGGCCCCTCACCTGAACTAAGCGGCACCCTAAGTCGGTCTTTCACAGAGGATATGGACCGGCTGGAAACCTATTGGGAAATGTCATAATTATGCAGAAAAGCGGTAATACGCCAAAAGTGAGCTAAGGTCATATAGGGAAGGCCCACTTAATGCCCTCTGAAAGTTTGAGGTCAAGGTCATTCACGGTGACCTATGATTAGCAAGACCCATTCCCAACAATGTACAATACAACTGGCACTGTAAAAGCCTTTTGGCAGAACTGAGGGTTTGGCCTTGAAAAAGCTTTTGACCTTGACCAGTGACATTGACATTGACTGTGAGTAACTATAACTATGAAGCCAGAGCATCGCATAAGTTATATTGAGTAATGACATCTGTACGGAAGAACACTGGGATCAATGACCTTGGCATGTGAGCCTGGTCCTTATTTGGGGTGACTGATAGATAACCCGATTATATCAAGTTATTATCTGATTTCTTATGTTTCTTGAATAGGCGTTCTGAGCCTTGCTCCTATGTCCACCTCTTAAGCATCGTGGATTTAAATTCATTTAAATTTGAAACAATTTAAATTAATTTAAAAGCATTTAAATTCGAAACAATTTCAGGGAAAGGCAAACCGTAATTTAGAATCTGGCCATTCTTAATGTAGAGGAGTAATTTTAGCATTTTTGTTTGCAATATTATATGACGTTATTACGTCACCACTCGGTCTACATTGCATGCGAACTGGTGCGACTGCAGGATTACACCGGTCTCAAAATATAAGTGAACTTGAAAGCCTATAAAAACAAAATTGAACCGATTTTTTAAATTCGTTCACAAATCGATGCACTCATGCGTTCTCTCAAATTTGGCCAAGTAACGTATTTTGGCGGCGAACGGTTCTCCGGACACTTTGAAAAGTAGGTGACGGCACTTTATGACCCCTGAACTTCGCGTTATAAGGTCTCCGAGCGGTGATAGGACCCCTGAGCTGGTACGGCCCCCTGAGTTGATTTGGCGCTCGCTTGAGGTGATTCAGGGGCTCTTAGCTTGACTGGGCCTCTGAATTGGCGTAGAGCCCCCGCGTTGGTGTTGCTCCCGCCCCTCCCCTTTAGCAGTTTTGGGATCCCGCGAAGTTAAGCTAAGCCTCGGTCCCTGAAAAAGACTAGGGCCTGCAACTGGTTTGGACCCCTGGGATGGTGTGAGCCCTTGAGCTGGTCTGGGCCATTTACATGGTCGGGTCGCCTGCAGTGATCTTGAGAACCATGGGCTAAGCTGGAGCCCTAAGAGTTGTGACATGAGCCACTGAGCTCATCGTGGGCCACTCATCTGGTCCGTGGTCCCTGAACTTTTATGGGACCTGCCAGGTGGTCTTCGGACCCCTGAGGTGGTCTGCACCCCTGAGTTGGATTTGTGTCTCCTGAGATCAAAGTTTCGCAGGGGACCTTTGGCTGTTCTGGGGCCCGCTTATCTTGAGACGCATGGGCTGATATGGACCCGTGAGTCGACACTGGGACCTCTGAGCTCTTTGGGGTATTTTATCTTGTCTTACCCTCCTGAATTGATATTGGGCCTCACTCAAATGTTTTTGGGAGCCCTGAGATGTTCTGGAACCTATGAGATGCTCTGGAACCTCTGAGTTGGGTTCATGCCTACTGAGATGGAGCTTCACTAGGGGCCCCTGAGCTGTTCTGGGGGGCCCTTGAGACTCTTGCACAGGAGGTTCTAGACTTGAGCTTGAGGCCCCTCGGTATCGTCTTCTGAGTTTTTATGACCCCCCTGAGCGACTTTGGGATCCTTGAACAGGCCGGCGCCCCCTGAGTTGTTGGTGGGTCCTCTGACGTGATATTGAGTCCCATCGGCTGACCTGGGGCCCCTTTAGATAACCAGGCCTCCACATTGATCTTGAAATCCATGTGTTGGCCCTGGAGCGTCATGCGCTTGTCGGGACCCGTTAACTGGTATCAGCTGGTCTTGGGACTCCTGAGTTGGTTGTGAGCCGCCGGAGAGGGAGTTTTGCAGGTAGACCCTTGACTGTTCTGGGGGCCGTGAGATGATATTACACATGAGCTTACGGGTTCGGCCTTAGACCCTGAGCTGGTTCAGGGGTCGTGAACTGGTCTAGGGCCCCTGAAAGGATTTACTTAAGAGGTCCCTGGCTTGGTCATAAGGCCCCTATCTGGATTGGTGTCCCGTGAGCTGCTAAGGGACACAGAGCTGGTATTAGGCCCTTTAAATGGGTATGGGTCTTTTAACTTTTCCGGGTCCTATTATGCTACTTGAGGTCCCTTGAAATCGTCGGGGGCCCAATTGCTCTAGCCCCTGAGTTTTTGTGGGCCTGCTGAGCCGATTTAGAGCCCTCAAAGCGGGTCTAGCCCCTGAGCTGATCTGAGACCCTTTCAGATGGTCAGGGTCCCCTCGCTTGAAACCCCGGTGTTGACACTGGCGCTTTTTGAGCCGTCAGGGAGCCCTTTATCTGGTCTAGAACCTCTTAACTGGTATGGCCCCTCTCGGCTAATCTTGGGTTCCCTGAGTTGGTTTTGAGCCTTCTGAGAAGGAGTTTTGCAAGGGGTCCCTGGACTGATCTGGTACTCTGAGAGAGTACTATACTGGAGCTTACTGTCTTTGTCTTGGGGCACAACCTGATTTTGGGTCACCTTAGCTGGTAAGGGCCCCTGAAAATAGCTACATAAGAGGTTTTTGACTCGGCCCTATGACCCCTGGCTGGATTAGTGTCCCTTGAGCTTACAAGTGCCCGTGGGTTGGTATCGAGTCCGTTTAACGTATGGGCCCCTTCGGCTTGTTTGCAGCTTCGTGAGTTCGTCAAGGCACCCAGCTGGTCTGGCCCTCTTAGTTTGATGGGCCTCCTAAATTGACAATGAACCTTCTTGAGAGAGTTTCGCAAAGGCCTCTGGGCTAATCTGGGTCCTTGGGAGGGTATTGCACAGGAGTTTACTGGAGTGATATTTGGGCTCAAGCTGGTTTGGGGCCCCTGAGCCAAAATGTGCCCCTGAAGTAGAATGTCAAAGGAAGTCTTGAGTTAGTCTAATGCCCATGAGAGGAATTTTGTAAGAGGTTCCTGACTTGGTCCAAGGGCCCCTAGCTTGATTGGTGTCCATTGACGTGGCATTGGGACTTTTAATCAGTATGGATCCAATTAGCTTGTCTGGGCATATTATGCTGATCTGGGGCCCCTGAGCTTTTTAGAGCCCTTAGCTCGTCTGGGACTCTGGGTTTGTGCTGGACCCATTTAACTGGCCTGGGGCCTAATGAAAATAGATTTTGCAGAAGGTTTCTGACTTGAGCTCTGGATCCCTAAGCCAGTGAAGGGCCCCTGAGACCAAATTTGGCGTCTGTACCCACAGTCATGCATCGGAAAGAAATTGTGTTGCAATTGGTGTGTTTGCAGGAGGCCCGCTCTTTGTTATTTGCTATAGTTTCAGTACTCCGGACAGCGTGATGAGACACTGCGTGAAAAGTGGTGGGCGGAGGAGGGACAAACGTACTCCGTCCTCTCTCACTTTCCAAAGTGGGGGGACGCGTCTCCCCGTCCCCCCAACGGCGGGACCCTTGTATCTATACACGAAAAGTATCAAGAAAGTGGTTTAATGAAAGCAATTGCATTTTTCACACATTCAAGGAACGAATTTTCTATGCATAATTTCTTTTTATATAATTTCCTTTGATGTATGGTGCAGTTTTTGTCTTAGAATTTTAGGGGCAAAACCATCGGAGTGAGAGAGAAGAGAGATCGTAGAAAGAGCTAAGACAATGAGCCAATTCCACGGAAATAGCATACTAGACCTAGCTATCGCCATACTGAAGCACCCCTCAGAATTTTTGGTGATTTATTCATATCACCAGAATATTCATATTGTAATAATCATTTTGGGCAATAATGACGCGCCAACTGCTGGGGCCATAAGACTCAGAAGGGGAATACGCTAAACTTGAGCATTGACAAGTATTTTGATTTCACACACTAATGTTGCCTGTTGCTAACACGTTTTCATTGAGGACTAAATTAAAAAGTGCACGGTACGTTATAATATCTCTCTTTTCAAAGACAGAGCCAACGGCAGAGGTTTAGACCCGTATCTCATTTTGGGCTTCCGGAAAAATTTGATTAAATGGTCGAAGTGTGTTGAAATGTTCATGTCGGTCTTACCTCCCGGGGAAGTCATGATCCGGCTCGTGTAAAAATCCTACCATCATACGGTTTCGTACGGTTTTTTATAGGCACTACCCGCATTTAAGTGTATTTTTTTCTTATGAAAAGCATCCCACTCCTGCGGCCCCGACCGGATCGGGACCCCTGGTTTGAAAAGAAATATCCACCCCTGGTAGAAATATTGCGGGAGTTGGCGTTAGATTAAGCAAAGGGTGCCAATTGGACAGTCTGTGGAAAATCTATGCTTTTGGGCTTTTACCACCGAGTAACTGAACTCTTTTAACAAAAACTCAGTGGTAAATGCAAATGGCGCATTATTCCTTAAAGAATAATGCTACACTGAAGTTGTATATCAATTAATCCGGACAGTGTAAAATGCTTGACTCATGTATTTGCTTTAGGTGGTTAAAGTTTGCTTAGGTGGTTAAGTTATTCTGTTCAAGTCTCTGATTTGGTGTGTTTTTATGACTTGAAGTATAATTCTACCACCATATTCACGTGCGCCGAGCGGAGTTTTCCCGTCGTTACCGCAAACTATGAAAAACGGTAGAGGTAAGGATTCCAGGTAGGTATAGTGGTCTAGTTTGGCCATAAGGATCATAGATTGGCCAGACAGGTTTCATAGATATCATAAAAACAGCAATTAACCATAATTTGAACCTTTCTCTGAGTCAGTTTTGTTCTTTCTTGGCTGAGACAACTGACAGTCTCCACACGGTAGATGTTGGTAGAGGCACGGACAAAGGCTCACGCAGGGGGCGAATCGAAGGCGAAGAATCTGATAATGGTCTCCGTTACCGTTAATTCATGTCTTTTTCTTGAAAGGAACGGGTAAGTTGATTGTATTTTTCGACATCGTGGGGCCCTCCGGTCCCCAAACCTTAGGTCTAGATACACCGCTGAGCCCACAGGCATGCTGCAACGCGCCACTTCCGTTGCTTTGTTTACGAGTAGTTAAGGCTTGTGCTGTGGGTGGGGCGGAGCTTTTGAACAAGAGAAGGTGAGTTGAGATGTTTGTCAAAATCTTAAACACTTGTTAACCAGAGGCGGGTTTTCCGGATTTAACACGCACAGTGGAGAGGGTCGAGCGTCAACGGACTGTGGATTGGGTTCAAAAGTGTCCCCTCTCCTGAGATCTCAAAAAGCTAATAGGGTTAGGGTTATCGAGAATAACGCCCATTTGAGGGTTGAGTGGGTTCGACGGCTATTTGCGTTACAGCTAAGTTCCATTGACCTAGGTGGATATTTTCAAGGTCGAACGAGGTGGTGAAGGTCAAATCTGAGCCGTGCTGGAGACATTTTTAGAAATTCCGTGATTATGCGGGAACAACCAGGAATACACCAAAAGTGGAATAAGGCCATAGAGGAAAGGTCCCATAATGTTCCCTGAAAGTTTGAGGTCAGGTTCATTCAAGGTCACTGACCTATGGCTTACCAATATGACATATTTTCAAAAACGTACCGACAATATAGCTGGCACTATACCTGACTTTACGAAAAATGAGGGTTTGACCTTCAAAACGACCTTTGAACTTGACCTACGACTTTCACCTTGGCATTGAGCAGTCTTAACACGAGCATTGACATGAAGTGAAAATCACAAAGATGCAGAATTCTCACGAATATGCCTCCGAAGGTACAATTTGCGTGAAGTGTACGTTAAAGATTTGGAAGGAATTGTCCAAACTCTGCTATCATCCATGACTTCGCCCCGGGCTAGATCTCGAAAACCTGTAAATAAATTCAAGTTTGTGCTAAGTGGCAATCAGGCACCGTAATGTTGAGGTACTCCTGTAGCATCTATGTTTTTGGTCCGTATCCTACTCTACCTTGTTGTACTCCCGTTGTACCTTAACAATATATTGCTCCCTTCAGCTGTGGGATGATATGAGCCAGGATAATGGGGAAGGACGGAGGTCGAGGAGCAGCTCACTGTGAAGCTCTCAGAGGATTCCTCCGTCAACGTCATCGCACTGAAAACCGTTGACAACAGTGAGTACCCTTCAGTTATGTCGACTTTTTTAGAGAGAGTGTGCGCTCAACGTGGCCGATTGTGCCGGTAGCATGTATTGACGTATTGTTGCAATAGTCTCTCTGCAATGAATCCACCTGTGCGATTTTTAAGAAGTACGTCATTGATGCATTGCTTTTCATTGGATGCAAACTCCTTTTTACACAAAACTTTAGGCCTGTTTATTCTGGAAAATGCCAAAAAATAACCCACTTTTTCAGTTAAGATTAGGAGTGGATTGCCAGGGGTGTAAACTTGGATGGTTTTAACGCGTGCAAAAGAATGAAGAAAAACACCGCTCTAAATCATACAAAACCTTATTATTTTAAGGCATATAAGTGTCCAGACTACTTCGTTCTCTTGATTTTTTCTCGGTTTTCGGTGAAATGCCTCGTTTGAAGTGGGCGTATGTAAGGCGGCCGATGATCTGCAGATAAGGGACCCTCAATAAATGACGTAACGCTAATTTTAAACGGAGATCTCCACAATAATGTCGCAATACTGACTTTAACTTGGCCTGTGTAGTTTTACCGCACAGGTCTGTATCTACAAAACATTGAAGGGTGTCTCATCTTTTTAACCTCGCCTCACCGGGGGGCCATCGATGACCCCCCTAAGGTTTTTCCCGGGATAGCAAGAAAAACGAAGAGGCGCAGCACCGCAGGTTGAGGACTCTACCTCTCACTGCATCATTTTGCCACCATCCTTGAAATTTTTTACCCCGGGTCCACCCAAGGTCAGGTCACCAGACGAGGTCAACCAAAGGTCACCTCACTTCAACTTTAGAGTTCTGTAAGAGCTACATTTCGAAGTCGATCGATTTGAAACATCCTACACTTTTATGGACCACTCCAGGGTCTACAAGGTGTATATCCGGGATTTTTTCGATTTCGTGCTCCTGAGGTCAGATCACGAGGTGACCTCTCCTATTGAAAAAAGCATGGGGAAAAGCTGTCTTATGATCTAAAAGGTCACAAAAGCGATTGAAAATGCTCAGCCTGATCAGAAAAGCGTTCTTGGACACCCTTTCACGGATTCCAGGCGCTATATTTGCCTCTTTGACCTCTCCAAGGTCATCCAAGGTCACCAGGGTCAACAACAGTATTGTGACAATAACTTTTGAACTAATTAAGCTGAGACCGCTGGAAGATCGAAACACCATCAAGTTTTTCTTGTCATTGGCTTTCATGTGATATACGGCAAGGTCACTTTCTGACCTTTCGTGACCTCAGGTCATCTTAGGTCACGAGGTGACCTCTGGAGGTCAAACCACTGGCGGGAGGGTCTTTACGTTTCACATAGCAGAAAAGTACTAGACAATTTCCTATCAAATGTGACTTTACCAGACCTCAATAATAGCTCTCAATGGCAAAAGAGTTGTGCCCAGTTTGCTTAAACATTGCATATTTGAGGTGAAAATAGTCGATCTTGACCCTAATTTGACCTCTGGAGTCGCAAACCATTGAACCTGAGCACTAAAAAAAAAATGTGAAGTAATTTCTTACTGAATTCACGCGAGCCTTTCTATTGAACTTTTGCAGATTTGCGCTAACGCTAATATTTTGCCGGAGTTAGAGGGGCCTATCGATGGCCCCCGGTGGGCGAAGGTGGCGCTGGACCCCCGGTGGGGCGCGGGTGAATGGGTTTTGAACTGAGAGTATTTTTGCACGGCGTGTTCGAGAAATCACCATTGGCATATTTAATTTCACCCAGATCTCTGTGTATAAAATTTCCGATAGCTTTAAATTTCAATGAAGAGGGATTTACTATCATATTTCAAACACATGAAAACTCCCGTGCTGGCAGCGCATGTTCCCGTGACGAATGTTAACAAATGGCATGACCATGCAACCTTACATGCCACAAGCAGCCACAAGCTGCCAGATTCGTGATTACATGGGATGCTTGGATAAACCAAGCGTAGTAAGATGATAAGCGATATATTTGTTTTGAACGATTGGAGGTGGAAACAAGAATTGGTTTCATGCTTTTTCCTACCATATTTTGGACATAGATTGTTACTTTTAGTGTGTCAACAAAGAGGTATATTTCACTTTCATTGATTATTTTCCCTTCAATAGAGATATTTAAATTTTTAAACATTCAAATCCATTTTCACCGGTTTGTTAGGAAAAGCATCCCTCAACCGTTCCACAATTGCACACGCCCCTGAGTGGTGTTTAGCATCGCCATTTAGGATTTTTGTTTGTTGGTAATTAGTGGTAATAACTGGAAATCAACCATACCAGTAATGCTCATCCCCGAATTAGATTAAAAACGACCCTCTTCATCCGCAGGCAATGATTTCGTAAACATCAGGCAAAATAGGTAGCATAAGCAGATCTGCTCTGACATGTCACTGGGATCAATTTGTAATTTTAGAGAAATGAGTGCGGGTAGAAAAATTTCCCAGAATTCTTCGTTGTTCTGAGGTCCTCATAAAGCAGGCTGGGGTATGATTTTCTACCAGTTTCCAGTGCAGGGAAGCGAGTGGAGTGTAGGGAGTAACTACAAAATCACGGCCCATGCTGACGGGCTGCTGCTGCAACACGGCCTAGATCGTTTACGGAGGTGGTCCGTTAGGTGGGGTCTCATTCTAAATCCCATAAAGTGCAAATCGTTCAGGATGACACTCAGACGCTCACCCTCTCCAGATACAGTATCATTATCGATAAACGCTATATTATTGAAATCCCGTCAACAAAATTCGTGAGCTCTGGGCACTTGTTCTTAGGAGCAACAAACTCACGCTTTCGGCTAACATCTTTAGAATCGTTAGTCGGCCAAACCGTGTATTAGGCCTTTTGTTCGGACATTTCAGACGAATTAAAGAAGGACTAAATGCAGACCAAAAATATGTTCTGACGGCATGCTATACGCGAGAAATTAGGTCTCTGTTAGAATGCAACATCATTATGTGGTCAGATGCTGCCAATTTCCCGCACACCAGTGCGGGTTGATCAGGTACAAAAACAAATTTCTCGTCTGGTTAAGAAGGAATGGACCAGTTTGTCGAAGTTCCAAAAGCATAATAAATGAACAAACAAATTAGTCTGAAAATCGGAAACCACATTATTTCCTCCCTTAGATACGCTAAAAACAGCCATATATCTTCTTTTCTACTGATTAATGACGTCAATGCAAAAGAGTAATTTTTAGAGTCAGTAAAATCCTGGAGCATTGATTCCGCTCGATCGTAGACTACGCTGTGAAACGGAATTGAAGGTCAACCGATTACTGCGCATATGTGGCATTCCTTCAACAAGCTTTTAGCCGTGTTATTCTGCCGTGCCAAAGAACGCACAATAGTGTGCCGCACGCATGCGCAGTATGGTATCTTGGACCCCATGATGCCGTACTGCGCATGCGTCAGCGCATAGTATGCGTTCTGCCGGCAGAACAACACGAAATTTGGCTCTGTTGTTTGTAAACCAATTTTGGAAGTGTCTTGCGGGTATTATCAAGGTAACATATTGACTAGGAAACATATGGGTAATATTCTTTGTAGGGCATTGGTTTCTGTCGATGCTAACTGATGTTACCGTGCTGTGTATGTGCAATTGGTAGCATCAT